>JASDQU010368093.1:1217-11495 GCA_032191745.1 Picea mariana
GTGTATGGCATAATCGGGGACAAAGCATCTAAGAAAGTTAGCTTTTCCCTGTAGACTCTGAAGTTGTTGTAAATTCCAGGGAGGTGGAATTTCGGTGATAGCTTGGACTTTGAGGGGGTCTATGGTAATACTGCTTTGGGAAACAATAAAACCAAGGAGGTGCCCTGCGGTGACATAGAACACACACTTGAGAGGATTCAAGCGGATGTTGTACTGACGACACCATTGAAAAATGATTCGTAAATCATCCAGATGTTGGGTATGTTTCTTGGATCGAGCTGTGAGGTCGTCCAAGTAGGCGAGGATGATATTAGCCAGATCATGAAAGATGTATGTCATTGCCCACTGGAAGGTTGCACTGGCATTTTTTAAGCTGAAAGGCATGACACGATATGAAAAAGTACCCCACGGGAAAATGAATGCGGTTTTATATTGATCGGCTGGGTGGATTTGTATTTGGTTATAGCCAGAAAATCCATCCATAAAGGAGAGAGCCTCATGGCCGACGCAGTCGTTGATAATTTGATCTATGAAAGGCGTTGGAAAGTTGTCTTTGGGACATGCGTTATTGAGATCGTGAAATTCGGTGCAAATGCAGATAGTGCCCTTTTTTTGTCGATGGGTATAGGGTTGGAAGCCCATGAAGTATAAGCGATGGGGTAAATAAACCTGGCAGCACGTAATTTGTCAATTTTGGCTTTGATAGCTACGGCTTTGGATGGGTGTAGCGGTCGCTGTTTCTGGTGAACTGGTGTGATGTCAGGCTAGGTGTTGATGCGATGCTCGAAAATAGAGGGATTGAGGCCAGGCATTTCCATGTATGACCAGGTGAAAATATCCCTATATTCCTGGAAGAGGGCTTTATATGTGACGATTTCCTGAGGAGTGCAAGTAGCTCCAATGGTGATTTCTTCGATAATGCCATGTTTAATGGAAATGTTGATTTTGATGGTGGGGGAAATGTTGTCCATATTGCCTTCTTCAAATGCATCAGGGGCAGGAATGAGATTTTTGAACCAATCTATAGGCCCAGAGGGGATAAAATATTTGGTTTCGACCGCGTAAATGGGGTTTTGGTTAGGAGGCATGAGGGCTTCCTGTGGAGAGAAGAGTGCACGGTGATGTAGCGCATCCCAGAGAGAGTCCAGGTGGTTGATCTCTTCCAGTATTTCCTCATCACATTGGAAACAGTAGTAATACAAGGGGTCATGAGGAGTGATCTCGGTGATAGTGTGGTTGCCCCCTGATGAAGAAGCAGGGGGAGCAATGCTAGGAGATGGTGAGGGTTCACTCGACATAAACCATATATTAAAGTACTGAGGGGTACCCATGGTGGTTGGGTGGAGAGTGTCCATAGGGGAATGAGAAGGAGAGTTGGGTGGGTTGGTGGGTAAATCCTCAGATATGTCATCTAAGAACCATGGAGGCATTGGGAGTGCCTCGGGTTTAGGATAAATGACATGAAGATCCTCTAGTGACGAGGTAATGTCAATTATTGCCTCTGTGGGTCGGTGAAGCAGGGCCAATTGACGTTGCATGTATTCAAGAATCATAGGACACTGGTATGTAAAGTGAGCTAATGAATCACAGAGAAAGAAAGGGAATCTCATATGTTCATTGACTGAAGTGGTGACATAACGAATGTCAGTGATATTTATTGAGGAGGACGTAGCAGGGCTGAGGTTGTTCTGGAAGTTCTAGCGTACGGTGGCTAAGGTCTGTCGAAAGTGTGGCAATGCTGGGCAATGATGGGTGTAATGGCCATATTTTGAACAGATAGAACAAGTGTATTTGGTCCTCAACCCTTTACTACTAGAGGGGTGAGCGGTAGTGGTGGGACTAGCAGTAGTGGTGGGTGGTTTGGGAGTTTGATTGAGGGGGATCAAATTCCGTAACTCGGGTAGTGATGGATAATTGTTGGTTTGGTGGCCCTATTTANGCCCCTAACTGTAGCAAGGGGGTTAGTGAGTGGGGGGGTGGTGGGGGTAAGGATGGGAATCGTCATGGGGATTCCTTCCTGTGGGGGAAGGAATGGTCGAGGGACCATCTTGAGTGGGTATAAATACCACACTGGGATTGCTAACACCATATTAGGTAGTGTGAGCGTTGCGGCTACCTAAAAGGCCTCTATACCGGGTGGAGGGTAAAAGAAGGGGATTTGAGTGAGGGGTTGGGGAACTATCTCCCAAACGGGATCATGCCCTTCAGGGGATGTGGATTCATGGACTATTGAGGTCGACGAGTGCATAGGAGGTTCGAGTGGGAGTGGTTTTGCGACTATTGGGACGTCAGGAATGACCGAAGCCTCCTGAGGAGGATGAGTATCCTCTGTGTGAGTTCCGTTAGATGAGATGATGTATACTTGATTAGTAGGATGAAGGAGTGGTGGTGCTCCATGGTACGTCCCTAACACGGATGGATCTTTGAAAATCCCAGGACCCATCTCGATGAGTGGATATGAGTCTTGGTTTGTGTGGATGAGAGGAAGAATGTTATCAAGGTTGGCAGATGGGTTAGGCTCATAATGTGAGACTTGGTCGATAGTCACAATCTTCCCATTGTGAGGGAACATCATGGTCCAAAATACGGAAGATGCCACTGCCTTCATAACGTACATGTAGCTATGACCGAACAGGATATTATAATCGAGTGGGGCGTCGATAACTTCGATGTCGATTAGAATAGTCTTGCCCCCGAGTTCAACAGGGATGTTTTGGAAGAGCCCTTCAGGAGAGGATGGTCATCCGTCATAAGCTCGTAATGTGATGGCAGAGGGTATGAGTTCCAGGGAAGCAAGTTTCTGCCATACTTTTTTGGACATAATGCATGTAGATGCACCTTCATCAATGATACATCGATGAACTGTGATGTTACGTATTTTCACTGGTATTTGAAAAGCGTTCAAGGCGGGAAGACGAGGTTCTCCGCTATCAAGATCAAAGGTGATGAGTAGAGTATCTACAGGGTCAACTGCCCCCAAGGTGGAAAGTAGTGATTTCCACTGAGTAGGACAAGTCTGGAGGACTTCCAAGATGGACATGGCAGTCGGGGATTGTGCTAAGTCATCTACCAAACTATAGTTATGAGCTGCCCTAGCCTGGGGTTTGTGGACATTCCTGCACAAGGGGATGCGAGGGATGTGTAGTCGTGGTTCGGCGGAAGGGCGCGGGATCACCAACGGGGATCCCATTGGTGTAGAGTTTGTCTCTGAAGAGATGGGAGTAGACTCAGCGGAGGCATGATACAGACGATTACAAGTTTGCAGAAGGATTTCTTCCTCTCTGGTGAGGAGAATTGTACACTCTGCTGGGTTGTTGGGGTTGGGGTATTGTCCCCCCTGAGGTGGGGGGTGCTGTGTGTCTTGTTGGGTGTTTATCACACCTTGATGTGGAATAGGATTTTGCAGCACAACAGGAGGGGGTTGTTGCACGTATTGTTGTGGTTCCTACTGAGGGGCAGGTTGTGCAGGAGAATGGGGAAGACTCCCAGAGTCTTTCAACCATTTTAAATCAGCACTCTAGGGGCAATGATGAGTGTAATGGATGAAATCACCACAAAGGGCACAAGGGAAGATGGTTTTGACATTATTTCTCCCTTGGCATTTGTTATTATTTCCCCCTTGGGGGTTTTGGTTCCCTTGATTTTGGTTGCCCCCAGGGGGTTGGTGTTGTGGGGGTTGATTCCCGCCTTGACCTGGGTTGTTGTTATTCCTATTCTTTCCTTTCTTCTTGGAATTGTTCAATGGATGAGTTGGGTTGGCTGTGTTCAACTGTTCAAATATTTGGTATTTTTGAGTAGCAAAGGGTTGAAAAAAATTCACCCCCGAATGAGGATGTGGGGGAGCCATGGGTTGTGGAGGACCAGGAAATGGGAAGTATGGATTTTGTGGTGGTACTGATCCATAAGGTACATAGTAAAGCCTAGTGCTTTCGCTAGTACTATAAGCTGAGGTTGAGGGAGTACCACTGTTTGTGGGAATAGGTGGATGTATGGGAGGTGTCGGCGGTGGTCCACTGATGGGTGGAGGTATAGAAAAAGGGTATGGCTATTGATAAGGTGGTGGTGGGTAATAAGGAGTGCCCCCATATGCTAGCGGGTATTGAGGTTTTCCATACATCGGTGGTGGTTGGGGTTGTGGACCATGGTGTGTGGTGGCACCGATCAGTCCATCTACTAAGTGAGACATCCCAGGTTTGTCTTGGCCAAATGGCACATGTTTTGGAAGATCAGGAAGTACTATGTATAAGTACCCTGACTATGCATAGATGAGGTCATACTGTTGGGCCTTACTGATGGCCTCCTCTTTGGATTGAGGGAAGGTGGAAGCTACATCCTTTCCAAGGAGAGAGACAAGTGATCTAAGAAACCAGTCGAGACACTGTTGCTTGGTGGTTTTTTCTTTACACAAACTACGTCACCTACGCCACTCATGAATGTGGTCAGCGATGTATGTGGCTGAGGTTTGTTTGAAGTTAGACAACAGTTCTAGACCATTGTCGTGGTAGTTGGGAAATTGGAAAAAGGTCAAGAATGCTTTGGACAATGACTCAAAAGTTGCGTGGGACCTCGATTTTTCTTCAACATACCATTTAGCTAATGGGCCAATGAGTGTGTGTTGAAATAATCATATTCTAATGGAATCATCCATAATACTATTGGAGGAGCACCATAGGTGAACGGTCATGACATGGTTAGTAGGGTCATCTCCTGCCTTTCCTTCAAACTTTGGTATGTCTAAAGGTAGTTTTGTTGGCATTGTAGGCCATGTGGGATCATGCAATATAGGATCATTGGTGAGCTTGGTGAGATTTGGTATGTTGAGAGAGGTCAAGTATGGCATCTGCAGTGGGGGGGGAGGATTAGCTCCAACCATAGTGTGTTGTGAGCATGACCCTTTATGGGGGCTAGGTGGGTTGGTGCTCCCTCTGTGAGAGGAAGTGGGTCCCCCGCTTTTGTGTAAAGGAGAGCGAGTGAATGGATGACCTTGGGAAGTTGACCCAAGTAATGTAGAACCAAGCAAAGTTGATCCTAAGATAGTATCACTCACAGGAGTGTGTAAAGGAGGTGTCGATGAGTGGGCACATCCAGATACCTCCCCTAAAATAGGAGAGAGGTTGAGCAAGTTTCGTGAACGATGGGGGTTCTGTGGTTCCCCTATGATGTCAGACTAGCTATGTGAATGTGTGTAAAAAGTGGTGAGAGTAATATAGAAACAAGAGTCTTTGCGTTGAATGTTTACACAATATATATATCCAAATCAAACTGTAATCAGATGTGCATCATACATAAAATGAGAAAGAAGCATATATGTGGGTAAATGGGTTTTGTCCACATGGGGGAATAAAAAAGAAAGAAAATGCTCGTGTCCTAGAAGACGTAACGTCCTTCCTCTCAAATAGCACTGGACCTTCCAATGGTACTCAACAGTGGGGTTTGAATTCACCATAAAAAAAACTAGTGAAGGATGAAATAATTGGTTATAATCAGGGGTAAAGGGGGCATATCCCGAAAGAGCTGGCAATATTTCCCAATAGCCACACAAAATCCAATCAAGGTGCAATTGCATCCCACAATTTCCACCTGGGTAGATGTCTTAAAGTTGGTCACTAGGTACCTCGGTCAAAGTGCGGCATTTAGATTTTCGGCCTAAGAAATGGGTCATGGGCTGGATCCCGTCCAAGAGGTGGGTGCCTCAAGGGGGGACACATAGAACAACCAGACCTTGGCCTTCAACCCTTTATGGGTATCTCCCTGCCTTATGGTGATTGGAACACTTGACTTGGAGGATTTTCAGTTCCCTATTTGACAACCTCTATGTTTTGACAATGCGAGAACTAGATAACGGGGAGTTATTTGGATGCCTATCCCCGAAATCCTACCTAGACTAAAAAATTTCTTTTGGCACCTCCTGTGGAGGAAAACTTAGTGAGTTTTTAGAAATTTTTTAGATGTAATTGTTTTTGGGAGGTTGGGGGTGCAAACCAACCTCATTGATTAAAAATGGGAGTGGATAGTCTTATCAAGAAAAGATGGGGTATTTTTGGAATCCTTTTTTGGAGGAAACTTACTTTGACCTCCACGTTTCAAGAAAAAACTATGTGAGTGATAAGTGACTTTTGTGTGTGAGTGAAAGTGTGCCAATTTTTAGTGAATTATATGTCACCTTGCTGCATGTGGACTTCGCTTGGTCCTTACAAGAGTTTGATTACCTAATTAACTAAGTGCCTTTGGTGCAACCTTGCGTAATTCAAAATCCCTAGGAAGCTAGCATGTGGACATGTGGGTCTGTTACTATCCTTTAACTCCCTATTGTGAGGTAATCTAAGAAAATCTTGAAACTATCCTAGATTGAACATGTGGGCATGTATGGGCCCATTACAAACCTTTAAACTTCCCTAGTGTTTTGATCTAAGAAAAAAAAATTTCAAACACTATCCTATCTTTGTAGCATGTGGGCATGTATGGGCCCGTTACAAATTTAAGATGCGTTTAAAAAATAAAACTAAGAGGGGTCCCAAGAAGGGCTGTTGTCCTCTCCTAAAGGTTTTAAACTTTGTTAAGGGAGATGGAATTGTTTTCACAATCTTTTTCTGATTCTCAAGATCGCTTGGAGGCGCGAGAGAAGATCATACTAAACAATTGCTACTTCAACTTCCTAGTCCCAATGTGAATTAGATGTGATTAAGAATGATTGCCAACTTATGTTGTAAGTCAAAACAAGCCATCCATGTGGAAAAAATCAAAGAAGGGAAATTGATTTTTATCCTCCTAAGTGCCTATGTGTGTTTCTGACTAACCCCTTCATATGATGAGGGGACTAAGTGTAATGTGGCTCTAAAACATTCTCGACATCATTTTTAAGAAGGAAAATGGCCTTCCCCACATCCCAACAACTTACAATGTGAAATTTTGTTCAGATGCGCGACCCCTAGTGAAGACAGAGGTGCACAGAGCGTAGGCGCGCAAACAGAGATGAGTCAGAAAGTGCATGCACACAGAGAAAGGATGTTACTTAAGTGCATGCATGCATGATGTGCATCTGTGGGGTAGAATACCTGCGCACTTATGACAAGCGGACGAGAAAGAAAAATCCGAATGGATTTCTCTCAATTCTCCTTTGAATTGAATGGTTGGCAGGTCGGCTTGGGCCGGTTAGTGCACCTGCAAGTTAAACAAACTAAAAGAAGAGAAAAATAAACCCAAATGAGGTAGGAATTTGATACCTTTCCCCAGTGGAGTCGCTAATCTTTTGCACCTTGTTCATCACCTTGGTGAGCAGAATCAAGGTGCTTGCAAGCCTAGTTGGGTCTGCTAGGTAGGACAGCTGTAGAGGAAAGAGTTAGAGAAAGAAAAACAAAACTATAACTAAAAATTAGACTAATAGATGCAATAAGAATTAAAATCATGAGCATAGAAAACAAAGAACAAAAAGACCCATGTCACCAATATTAGAGGCTGGTCTATTGATGAAATCAAAGCACCAAGGAGAAAGGGGACTATGAGTCCCTTCTTCCTCCAAGGGAAGGTTCTTGGACCCTCACAAGCTTGCTCTCCTTACAACAAAGAAAATGAGAATAGTGGTGAAAGAACTCTTTGAACATCCACTCAATGGAGAGGTGGATTGCTCAATGAAATGGTGCCAATGTGTTCTTGTTAAGGATGGAGTCCTTAAAACAATATAGGCAGCATAACATTACTTTGAATTCCTTGAGAAAATGAGGTGCATTCATGGCTTTTTATAGAATTGCATTGGGTTATTGTGTAACTCCTTTGTAGTGTGAAAAGAGTCCATTTAGGGCATTATTAGGTCTTTGACCAGCCCACCATTCGGATCCATCCCGGATTTGGAGGTCAAATCAGCTTGGGAGCTGAACCATAAGTGGTTGGGAGGCCGACCACATTCATAAATGCGTCGTTTAGTAGGTGCATGGCTTTTTGTGATAATAGTCACACATCGTGCACCTGTGCATGCTTTATATGTCCCTATTCTGTGCATGTGCGCATGCGCCCAAAGTATGCAAAGCGCTCTTCAATTTTTCACTACTTTGTATAGTTTTTTTCCCTTTTTGAATGTTGTGGTATTAATTCAAGTCCATGGATGACTTCATTACTATTTGACGATGCTGAGTTCTTGTAGCCATGTGCAGACAAAATTTCAGTGATAACATACATAATGTTACAATGAGAGACGACCACAAGAGGGGAGCCGCGGCTCCATACAAAGACATACAGAATTCAGCCAAGTCACTTTGATGGCTTTTTCCTCACTTCACTGTCTCATAGGACCCCCCTGCCACAACCCGAGTCCACCTTCCACGTCTGTCGCAAGTCTCCTCTCCGTCAAGTGCACTGCCAACTCGTCCAACAACTCAACTTCGAGATTCATCGTGTGCTCTCCATCGAGATACCCAACCGAGACACTTAGTTGAATCTATCTTCACTCTTTTCTACCTGATTTGTTCTTCCTTGACTAATCCCACCTCATTCCTTACTTATATGTGCTCACTCCATCCCGTGGATCGCCGCACCATTTGGCATGAGAGTCGGGTCGATTCACCAACTCACCGCATGGGTCCTCCTAATTCATGACGCATCCACCGACTCGCCCATCGGTTGGGTCGTCGTGCCCCAAATCATCCGCTAGCACCTTGCCTTGGCTTGCCCTGTGTTGTGCCATGCATTACCTTGCCTCTTCATACCTTGCCTTGCCTTGTGATGTGCCCTTCCTTTCCTTGCCTTGCCTTGCCCATGCCATCTTAAAAAANCTTGACTAATCCCACCTCATTCCTTACTTATATGTGCTCACTCCATCCCGTGGATCGCCGCACCATTTGGCATGAGAGTCGGGTCGATTCACCAACTCACTGCATGGGTCCTCCTAATTCATGACGCATCCACCGACTCGCCCATCGGTTGGGTCGTCGTGCCCCAAATCATCCGCTAGCACCTTGCCTTGGCTTGCCCTATGTTGTGCCATGCATTACCTTGCCTCTTCATACCTTGCCTTGCCTTGTGATGTGCCCTGCCTTTCCTTGCCTTGCCTTGCCCATGCCATCTTAAAAAAGTTAAGTTTTGACCATCTTTACACCTTATCTGATAGTCATCTCATCTTATTGCCTGGATCTACCTTGCTCTGCCTTGCCTCCTGGTGCCTTACCTTGGCTCTTGGTGCCTTGCCCTGGCTTGCCTCCTCACACCTTGCCTTGCCTTTCCTCTTGGTTCCATTCCTTGTCTTGCCTTGCCTAGGATGTATAAAAAAGTTGAGTTGTGACCACCTTCACTCCTTATTCGGTGATTGACTCATCCTCTTGCCTAGCACTACCTTGCATTGCCTTTCCTCATTGCGAGCCTCTCTTTGCATTGCCTTGCCTAGGCCGTCTTAAAAAAGTGTAGTTGCGACCACCTTCACTCCTTATCCTATGATTGGCTCATCTTCTTTCCTAGCACTACCTTGCCTTGCCTTTCCTTAAGGTGCTTTTCATTGTGCCTTGGGTCCCGACACCTTGCCTTGCCCAGGCCACCCTAAAAAAGTTAAGTTGTGATCAACTTTACTCCTTATCCAGTGGTTGTCTTGTCTTCTTGCCTGGCATTGACTCGTGTGGCCATTCCCAAATTTTTGTGAGGTCTCCTCATGCCGACACACCTTGCCTTGCCTCCTGGCACCTTCCCTTGCCTTTCCTCTTGGCACCTTGCCCTTCCTTGCCATGCCTTGCCTCTTGGTGCCTTGCCATGCCTTGCCTCCCTTGCACCTTCCCTTACCTTGCCTCTTGGCAGCTTGCCTTTCCTTGCCTCTTGGCACCTTTCCTTCCCTTTCCCTACCTCATGTTTCCTTGCCTTGCCAAGCCGTATTAAAATATCTACCTCGAAGCCAAAATTGGTTCTTATCCATCATCCGTCTTGTCTTTTTTCCTAGTTCTCCCTTGTGTTGTGTGGTCATTTTCGTTACGACTCTTTGTGCGTTTCGTTACAGCTCTTCATGCATTTGGGCACCCATCTTGCCAACTGGCCTTGTGTTGCGTTTGTGTGCCCCTCTTACCAACTCGCCTTGCCTTGCCTGTGCTCTTCATGCATTTGGGTGCCCATCTTGCCAACTTGCCTTGCCTTTCCCTTGGTCACCCAACATTGGCCACACCGTATTAAAAAATCTACCTCCAAGCCAAAATTGGTTCTTATCCGTCCTCCGACTCATCTTTTTTCCTATTTCTCCCTTGTGTGGTTGTTTTCATTATGACTCTTCGTGTGTTTGTGCGCCCATCTTGCCTACTCGCCTTGCATTAT
>JASDQU010368094.1:0-11288 GCA_032191745.1 Picea mariana
AACCTCTTGATAGACTTGCTAGAGTCTCCAAGCTCCTGTTCAAGCTAAGTCCTTCACACAATTCTTTCACCAATTCTCCAATGAATCTTGCTTAACCTTTTCCATGAGAATTCCATCAATATATAGGAGAGAATGAGATGGTTAATTAGATAAGAATGATCCCACAATATCAGGGAATCCAGTACAAGGATAACCATTCGAATTCCAACCCATTCTTCTAGAAGATTACCTTCTAGAACCATCGAGAATTCACCTTTCTCCAAGCTTTAGAGAAGGTTCGCACCCTAGCTATGTTGCACAGTGTGAGAAGTTCACACCCTAGCTTAAGGCAGCCTACGGAAATGGGTCATTCTCGCACCCTGGGATACTAGCAACCAGTGAACTCTCTTCAAAAGTATGTTTTCTGGGAAGAGATGAATGTCATTTTTCTCAGGAGAAAGTTCTTATGAGAAGCCTGAGTACACCAATATCAATACATCAACATGATGACCAAAATCATGGGTAACAGAATGCCCCCCAAAGTATGAAGTCGGAACCAGTGATAGCCGAAAGACTTTGTAAATTGCATGTGTGTGTCGGAAGCCAGGAGCGCACCTAATCGGAAACTTGCGAACAACGAAGCATCTGCAGAATATAAAATATACCAATTCTGAGGTAGGCATTTCCATACTCAGATCACAGACGGATGACATTGTAGACATAGGTCATGGCTACCAATCATACACTGTGGATCCATGACGTCAAAATATAGCATAGCCACCAGGAATACACTGTGGATCTATGCGAGAAAATTCAAATTAAGACGACATATCCACGAGACATACAATGTGGATCTATGCAACAGTACACTGAATATACTCCAACGCAACCTGAATCTGTCAGAAAAATATCCAGGGTCTTCATCTCTATCACTGAAAAGTACGAATCTAACCATGTGATTACATGTGTTGAAGTCAAACATGGCAGAAACCACTTGATTACCGGTCATTGATGAAACCATTAACAAGTGCGAGGGAAATCACCATTGATGTCAATGACTCCCAAGGTACTCTAGTACAATCCATCGAGTGTGAATGAATGAGTTGAAGTCGAACATCTGATGGAATCTTTCAATCAGAGGTCAATGATGTAAACCCACTGTCGAAAGCGAGGAAACCTGTCGTTGAGGCATGCAAGCTCCAAGGTACCAAATATTTCTAAGTCTTGATTCCGGATAATGAGTTGAAGTCGACGGAACAAAACTCGTCACATGAGGGCCTTGATGTATCCCCCATCAATGACACGAAATGAGTAACAGATTTTGAAAGTGAAATAGAGTATGATTTAAATTGGACTAGACACAGGGAAGGCCGACACGAAGAGAATGGAGAACTGCAGATGGCTGACTCAATAGAGGTTTCAGATGAACTTCTCTTGAACATATGAACGACATGACCAACGATTTGGCAGCATTGACTCAGAGACGACACAGGGAATGACCTTGTCGCAAATCGAATGAGAGACAAATGGATTTCCCAAACCGTCTTCAAATATAATGAATAGGGGGTGTCATGTTTAAGAGCGACACTTACTGCCAATCAATATGAAGATGAAAACATATCCCTTTCCCAAATTTTCCCCCACCATTTCTGGCGAGTACCTCTTTATTTTTACGCAAGCTTGAGGAGGATAACATATGCTTGTTGATATAAGCTTATCCTTCGGAGTATGTTTAACGAACCCTAAGAAGGAGTGGTTTGGTCCCATTACGGGTCTGTCAATGTTTGTTTAACGAGTCCAAAGATAGAAAACTCGAACGTTTTTCATGATTATAGAGTCTGGAAAAACACTTAAAAGAGAACTCTCTCAGTTCCTTTTTCGTAAAATAGTCCGATGAGACCGAAAAAGAGATAAATTATCGCTCACCAAACGCTTTCTTTAGATACTTTATCGAGCGTGAAAATAGCAAGGTCGCTCGGCTATCTTTTCATGTTTATAGAGTCTGAAAAGAGCTTAAAGAGGACTCCAGGGGGGTTCCTTTTTCGTATAACCTTGTTGAGCCCGAAAAAGTGATAAAAGTATGCTCGATCACGTTCTCATGTATTTTCGAGCGTGAGAACGGACAAAGACCATGCTCGAGGTTTTATACAAAAACCATAAAAAACAATCAAAACATGCGATGACAAAGAAAAAATACGTCTGCATCCCTGTACATGAACATCAAAGTCGTTACGCCTGCAAAAGTTACACTCAAAAGGGAATTAGGGATTAGGGTTTAATAAATAAACAATTATTAAAAATTAAATAACATGGTAAAAGTCAATATATATGAGTAAAACTCTTTTTACCATATCATTTTCACTTTTCCACTATTTGAGCCCAAAACCCCTCTTTTACCCTCGAAGCGTCAGATTCCAGGAGTTACGAGCATGCATTCGACGATCCATCAGCGACAGTGAGGTAGGCTCTTTGTCCTCTACTCTTTCATGGTTTTATTTTGCATTTTCATTGGTAAAAATTCAGTTTTGAGTTTGTTTTGTGAGCCCTACTTGCGCTCAGCCATTCTCGCAGGTGGGCTACACGGGACCTGCGAGAATGGGTCATTCTCGCAGGTGAGCCTATAGCATCCTGCAAGGTTCTCGCACTGTGCCTAAAGGGAACCCGCGAGAACCGCAAAGCATAAAAGTTTTTTTTTAAATTTACTCAATGAAAGAGAACCAAATCATGAATAGAGTTACTAATCCTCTTCTTGTGTTTATTATGTAGGTATTTGGCCATCAAAATGGTTCTTGAATGGCGTGAAAGGGAGCATGAAGAAGATAATGCCATTGCCGAAAATCATCCACCCACTATTGCTTCTTTGAGAAACTGTGGCCTTCTGAAGTACTTTCGTATCCCGGGCATGAGGTCCCAAGTAAGGTTATTAGAGTACCTTGTGCGTATGTGGGATCCCGATCAGCAGGTATTTCATGTAGGGGTCCATACATTATCCTTAGATATTGAGGACGTTTACTTTTTGACTGGACTGTCACAACGTGGGTACCACGTGAGCCTGACTGGTAGCAGAGGTGGTGGGCTACCCATGAGTGTGTACTGTCACATACACTGTGTTCCCGAGGCAAAGAGGAAGAAAGGGAAAGTAGTTATTTGGGGAGTGCGGGATTTGACCCTCCGCACTATTTTATTCACCATTGCACGTATGGTCGGGAGCTCCGCTCCTCACATGGTTCTCCAGAGTTACTTTCAGTATGCTATAGAGTGTACTGAACCTCAGGTTTTTAACTGGGTAGATGCAGTGCTTCGTAGCATGAAAAGGCAGTTGACCAAATGCAAACGAGGCGAACTGAAGCAATTCAGGTACGGATATTTGTTAGTGTCCTTATTTCTTGAGAGGGTTCCATTACTGAGGCTGCAGGTGGAGTGGAATTTACCGGCTCCCAGGGATCCAAGAATGTTGAGATGGTGTCAGCTCATGGCCCGGCACGTAGATGAACACATTATCAAGTATGATGATACTTTCTTCGACTGGCTGCAACCATAGATGTTGATGGTTGATGATTATGCTTATGTTGGGTTGGATTTCCGAGGAGATCTGGACTTATTCCTGCTGGAGGATGCTCAGTGGGGGGAACTTGGTAAGAAGTACACATTTTTCATTTTTAAATGTTTTTGTGAATTTTATCATATTCAAATGTTTTTTATATATGTTCGTCCAAAGACTAAATATAAAATTCGTTGTTGATGACACAGATTTTGGACCTTACCGACCTCCTAGTACTTCTCCCATTCAGCGGCGAGGAGAGGTAGCGCCAGTGCCACAATGGGAAGTTGGGGATTAGAAGGCAGTGGAACAAAACCTAGAGGGTTTGACAGCAGATATTCCAGACATGCCTCTTGGAGAGGTTCCACGACGCGATCAACGTCATATAGTAGGAGTGTCAGAGTCCATGGATCGACTGCTCTGTAGAGTTTCCCGGGCAGTCGTGTGTTACCGTGAACGTCATCCATGACGTCACTTTGTAGAAGCTATGAGCTTCAGATTTTGACATTTTGGTCTTCGGACAAAACTTTTTTGTAAAAAACTCTTTTGATCGTTATATATACAGACGGATTCTACCGGTTTACCTTATATTGTGTGAAAATTGATGTGATTGATTTATAAATGATCCAAATGTCTGTCTAATACATAGTTAGCCAATGCATATGTTAATGTATTTAGACATCTAGGAATATGTTGATATTCAATATAATCAAAATAACGTTCTAAGAGGCGAATTCGGAAATACACCCGTAACAAAGTAGGACTTTGAATAGTATAGACATTGCTTAACTATAGTACTACAAGCTGCGAATCGAGTCGCACAACCAAATGACGGATTCCGAGCGAGATAGCATCGATCAATAATTCGATAACAACGCTATACTCTGCAATGTTGTTGGTTGTACAACCGAGACACACACCTCGTAAGGAGACAAGTTCATTTGTAGGGGCGTAAATTTCCCATGCAGTGGAAGAAAGGTTATGAGTACTACGACTAGCGCCATCAGTGAAGCCAATATAGGGTAGCGAAGACTCCGACAATCTGAAATCAAACACAACGTCACATAAGGGCAGAGACCAGATAACGACAAAAACAAACTATAGTAACACACAAGAAGTATGATACAATAAAAATACAAGTACTCGTGCACAGCTGATTTTATGCATAGTACTTGTTCAAGTACAACCCATTCCTAGGTTCACTCAAAGGGATACCATCGTAATCTACTAACTCATAAGCTCATTTTTCCAAAACTCATCGTACAATATAAGGACCTCGCCACATGGCTTCGAATTTTCCAGCTCCTAGCATATCTCGATCTTGATCATAGAGGAGAATGAGATCTCCTTCAGAGAAAACGCGAGGCTTGACATGTTTGTCGTATTGGGCCTTGACACATTTTTTCTGGGCTTCGATGACTAGGGTAGCATCGCGTCGAGTTTCATCTAATCACATAAGATACAATAGACGTTCTTCATCAGCATAAGTGTTTAGTAGGAGTTCAACAGCTAGTTTTAAAGAGGGTATCTCTCATTCAATCGGGAGAATGGCTTCCAAAACATAGACTAACCGGAAAGGTGTGAACCCAGTAGCGGACTTAACAGATGTCTGGTAAGCCCACAATGCCGAAAAAAACATTGTGTGCCAACTTGTTTTGTGAATCCCTATCATTTGTCGGAGCATAGTTATGAGAACTTTGTTAATTTCTTTGACCTGGCCGTTGGATTGTGGGTAATAGGGCGTTGAGTTATCATGGCGAAGACCCAACTTTTCAGTAAGTTCAGACATCATGAAGTTTCTAAAGTGGCTACGGTGATCAGTGACGATAGCTTGGGGCACACCAAAATGAGCTATGATGTGATTAAAAATGAATAATGTTGTGGTCTTTCCAGTGTTGTCAAATGTCGGCATCGCCTTGGCCCATTTCATAAAGTAATCGACAGCTACAATAATGTATCCATGCCCCCCGGCCGAGTGAGGGTGACATGTCATGAAATCTATGCCTCATTTCGCGAAGGGACCAATGAAGACCACAGGATGAAGAGGAGCGGGATGTGACTGTATCTTCTTATTATAGGTCTCGCAAGCATGGCATTTTTGAACGGCGGTTATGCAGTCGTTAAATAAAGAAGGCCAAAAATACCCTGCTCGTAAGATCTTCCGGGCAGTACATTACCCAGACATATGACCACCACATGCTCCAGAATGGCAGACATTCAGAGATTTCTCGGCTTCGTCGAACGTTAGGCAACGTCGAAAAACAGAGTCAATCCCCTGACGATAAAGAGTATCTCTGAGGATAATGTATTGACGGGCTTCATAGCGTATTGAACGTCGGTCAGTACTAGAAAAAGTTAGCCGGAAAGTCTGGGTTTGGAGATATATAATGATATCACCATACCAAAGATCATCAGTGCTGATAAGGAAAAGAGATTCATCGGGTAATGAATCAGCTGCTACATTTTCCGTTGCAGAATAGGGAAAGTCACATATCAACTCAGCGAACACTAAGGACTTCTTGGACTTGGCGTGTTTGAATTCCAAGTCAAACTCCTGGAGTATCACAATCCATTTGGAGTATTTGCCCCCTAGAAATTGACGTGTAAGAATGTGTTGCATAGGGTTGCAGTGAGAAATCACGGTAGTCTTGAGCGAGAGGATATAGTGCCGGAAGCGTTGAACGGCTTGGACGGCAGCCAAGGCCAGTTTTTCGACATGTAAATACTTGATTTCAGTAGGCATTAGACTTCGAATCAAGTAGTAGATAACATGTTCGTCGTTAGCATCATCCTCTTGGACGAGAACCATACCAATGATGTAATCTGAGGCAGCAAGGTAGAGGAAATAATCGTGACTGTAATCGGGGGGAAGAGAAGCGGAGCACGTGTTAGGGACAATTTCAAAGCTTCGAAAGCATTGTTGGCTATGGTATCCCATATGAACTCAGACCCTTTTTTAAGTAAGCGCGTAAATCCATGAGTTATCTCGGCATAATTTGGGATAAAACGACGAAGAAAGTTTTCTTTCCCCTGCAAACTTTGTAACTGGTGAAGAGTAGAAGGAGAAGGGAGATTAAGGATCGCCTCAACCTTTAAAGGATCCACCTGGATCCCTTGACGTGAAACGATAAAACCAAGAAGTCAATCGGATTCCACGCAGAAAACGCACTTATGAGAATTCAAACGTATACGGTAGAACAGACAGTGGATGAAAATGGCTCGGAGGTGGGTTGGGTGATCGACTCGGCACATTGAGTGAGCGGGTAAATCGTCCAGATATGGTTGAACGATGTGCTTGATATCATGGAAAGCATAAGACATAGCACATTGAAAAGTTGTGCCAGCGTTCTTGAGACCGAAAGGAAGTTTCCGATAGGCAAAAGTACCCCAAGGACAAATAAAAGCAGTCTTATGTTGATCCTCGGGAACAATGTTGATTTCATTATACTCGGAGAAACCATCCATGAGAGAGAAGATTTCACTTCCGGCGCAATCATCGACAATCTGATCGACGAAAGGGGTAGGAAAGTTGTCTTTGGGACAAGCTTTGTTGATATCCCTATAATCAACGCATACACAAATGGTGCCTTGTTTCTTGTCAATCGGGACAAGATTAGAAACCCAGTCTGTGAGAGTAACCGGATAAATAAAGTCAGCTTTAAGAAGATTCTCAACTTCGAGTTTGATAGCAGCCGCTTTACGTGGGTGAACTGGACGAAGGCATTGCCGGACGGGTTTACCGTCGGGGTATGTCTTGATCTCATGTATCACGATTGCAGGGTCAATACCCGTCATTTCTTCGCAGCTCCAGGTGAAGATGTCACGAAACTCTTTGAAAAGGGATGTGTAGGTGACGATTTCGTCAGAAGAATACGAAGCTCCGATATGGACATTTTCGACAATTCCAGGTTTGACGGATATGTCGAGGGGAATAGTGGGAGAAATATTGCTTAAGTTCCCTTCAGAAGACACATCGTGTGCAGAATAGGGAATGGTTGAGATAACAACAACGATCGACGAGGTCGAGATCCGTTGATAGTTTTCAATGGTATGTTGCTCCAGAAAGAGGATGGAACGATGATGTCCATCGTCCCAAGGAGTGTCTTCCATGACAGACATGATCATCTCATCTGTGGGAAAAATGGCATGAAAAGGATCGAGAGACAACTCATCAAGAGAGGGGGTAGAAGTTGTTGCCGATTGAATGGCCTAATAGGCGGATTCGACTGGACTTAACGGCATTTCGTCGTCGTAACGAAGATGATCTCCAGGGTCAGGTACTATCCATGGGTCATTAGATGCAGGAAGTTCGTGAGTCGAGGTGGAGATCATGTTGATGGAAGCAACAGACGAGCGTGGAACATCGGGTGGTGGAATGGGGAAAGTACCCATTAACGAGGACTCTTTTAGAAGGCCAACAACGACGTTCTCATAACCTGGTGGGGTTTTAGCGATAAACGGTACATTGCCAGTATGGGTATCGGAATTAAAGAAGGCTAGTTGGTTAATGGCGACGACCTTTCCTTGATGTGGGAAACGTACCACACGGAAAAGGGTCGACACAACTGCGCGCATGGAATCGATCCAGCTGCGGCCAAGCAGAAGATTGTAATCAAGGGGAGCGTCAACGACTTCCACTTCGACTTGGACCGTTTTTCCTTCTAACGTGATGGGCAACAAAGGAAGAACACCATAGGGCTTAAAACCGGAGTCGTTGAAGGCTTTAAGAGTGTTCTGGGATTCATTCAAAGAAGGAGAGCCAATGGCTTTCCAGCAAGCAAGAGACATAACACATGTCGAGGCACCCTCATCGATAATGGTTCAGCAAATGTTTTTGTTAGAGACAACCACTTGGATCTGGAACGCAAGTTGAGGGGGTAACCTTGCAATGTGATCTTCCAAGTCAAAGATTATCAAATTCGTATCTGTCAGGTCGATTCCACCGATAGCTTTCAACAGTCCCTTCTGTTGCGTAGGACAACTTTGAAGGACTTCAAGGGATGACATCGCAGAAGGTGCTTGGGCCAGATCTTCAACAATGTTGTAGTTCTGGGCAGCACGAGCATGAGGATTAAAAGTCGATTTCCGAACAACATCCTTTGGGGGGGGGGTCGAAGAACTGTTTCGAGGCTCGGTCGTTCGAGATGAAAAGGACCATTGGTAGGTGGAGTCGTGGGAGAGGGTTGTACCGAGGAAGGTGGTAGATCATCAACCTTCTCTTTAGAGGGAGAATAATCTTTGGCTCGAGTGGTGAGTGCAACATCGCTCTGCTTTGAATCACAAGTACACATCAAAACATGGGATGTAGTAGAAGAGGAGGGTTGATCGTGAATGACCAACTGAGCCTGTTGTTCAGACGGGAAGGGTTGGGACAAAACAGCTGGAGCAGGTGGTTTTGGAGCTCCTTGAAGGAACTTAGTGACCTCGACGCGTCGTGGACAATCCTTCATGTAGTGATCATCACCACAAATAAGAAAAGGGTATCGAGGTTTGCGCTTATCCCGATCGTCAACAGGGGTAGTTTTGGTTCGCTCTGCTTGAGAAGTATTGTTGTCCTCCTTATTCTTACCTCTTCCCTTTTTGAATTTGTTTTTACCGGCTGGGGTAGATTGAACTGCATTTACCTCAGAAGTCTTGCCGGTGGGAGGGGTAGGAGATGGAGCATTTTGAACATTAGAAGAAGCAGGTTTGGGGTTTGTGCTTGAGGCGATATGTGGTTGGGCCTGGAAAGTGCCAATCACACCGTCAGCTGCATGCGAGGCAGCTGGAGTAGTTGAAGTGGTGGAAGTGGAAGGACGAGGTAAGTCAGATAGTAAATCGTAAAGGGTTCCCATTTGTGAATAAACAAGGTCAAGGTATTGAGCATGAATTATGGCCTGTTCTTCCATGACTACTCCACCAATGGCGATGTCACGACCGACGTCGTTCACAAATGATTTAGTGAACCATTCTGCCAGCAACTAATCAGGGAGTTCAAGTTTAATAAGACGTCATCGTTCTCGCCACTCATGAATGTGATCGGATATATGAGTGGCCTTGTTCTATTTGAAAGAAGTCAAAATTTCGGTCCCCTTTTCATAACGTATCGGTAACTGGTAGTGTGTGAGGAAATCCATAGCTAGGGTGTTGAAGTCAAAGAAGAATCCTCGTGGTAATTCTATATACCACTTCGCAGCAAAACTTGTGAGGGTTCGTTGAAAAAGACGTAAACTAATAGAGTCATCCATCAAAGAGTTGGATGAACACCATAGGTGAAAAGTCATAACATGATTATTTGGGTCCTCTCCCGCTTTGCCGTCGAATTTAGGAATGTCTGATGGTAGCTTGGTTGGTATAGCAGGCCATTGGGGAGAGTGACGAATTGGATCATTTAAAATCCTTGACAAGTCCGAAAGATCCAAAGTGGCTATGAAGGGTAAGTGTCGATTCACCTGCGGGTAGTGGTGGCTTTGGGGAGGAAGCCTCGTCGGCAAACCAGTAGGACCATAAGCAGTATACATATAATGTGAAGACCCAGGCAGATTCGGTGGTGGTTGAAGAGGATAGTAGCTCATAGGATTGTACCCTGGAACAGGGACTTGAGTTTGAGCATTTTCCCCCCAAATGGGATTGAATCTACCTGGATATGGTTGGCCCATATTAGGGGGTATTATGGATGCAGCTGGAAGCTATTGCCCCCCAGTCGATTGAGGAGGATGTTGTATCAACTGATTCCAATACCGGGCCAAGGACGGAGGTATGTTTTTCCCATAAGGTGGGGTCGGTCCTCCCATGAAAGGTGGTGTTCCAATTGGGGGTTGTGTTCCAATTGGGATTTTTGTTCCAAAAGGAATTTGTCCGCTAAGAGGGGGTTGAGTCATGCCACCTTGGTGAAATTCTCCACCGACGGGAATCTGGTAATTTGGAGTGAATGACAGAATAGTGCCACTAGGATTAAGACTGCCAATACAAGACGAAGAAGGTCCTCCAAAAGGAAATTGAGGGAGCGTTGGAATAAAATCGGGAAGAGAGTGCCCAGAAGAAGAAGGACCACCAGGAGAGCCGGATGGGGTTTGCGTAGGAGTGGGAATGGAAGCATTCAACGCACGATATCTGGGTGGTAGTGTCGGAATGACGTTGGGCGTTCACGGTGTGTTGATGGGAGCGAGACTAACCACAGGAAACTCGATTGGAACACTTGTAGTATCTGTGTGATGGGCCATTTCAGCAAGGACGGTAAAGTGATTGGCAGTAGTAAACAGTACTGTCTCTGGACTAGAGATTTCAGAAATCACAGGTGGGTTGATTTCGAAAATCACAGGTGGGTTGATTTCGGAAATCACAGGTGAGCCTGGACCAAAAAGGTCCCGTCGAAAAACACCTGTAGACCAAAAAAGATCTTGGCCTTATATGCCTGGAAAGGGTCCAACTGGTGATCCAGAAGATGTAACAACAAAGTCTCCGGAAGAATTCAGTCGCATAAAGGTTCGCTCAGAATCAGGGTGAAGTTGAAAGTCCTCTCGAGTATTTGTAATTCGGAAATGCTCTAGAGAGTCAGTCCATTCCACTTGTGGCGTGGTGACAACTGGGACTTCACGTTGCTGGGGAGAGCCCTCGGGTGAACTTGTAGGCAAGGGTTGAGAACCTTCCAGATGATCTGGAGATAAACCCTGCATTCTACGTGAACGACGTGGAGGAGCTATTATAAACGAGTGACAAACTTCATGAAGAAAATTGTATGGTCAACTTTGGTAAACAAACAACACACGCTAGTAAACAAAATCTAGGA
>JASDQU010368100.1:874-11495 GCA_032191745.1 Picea mariana
ATGGAGGGAGAGAGAGGGGGAAAGAGTGGAAGAGGGATGAGAGAGAGGGAAAGGGAGAGAAGGGGAGAAAGTGAGTGAGAGTGAATGAGAGAGAGAGAGAGTGAAATAGAGTGGTGGCAGATAGAGAATGGTAGAGGGAGGGCAAGTGGTAGAGAAGGCTATAGATATGGAGGGAGAAAATGAGAGAAAGGAATTTGGGGGGAGAGAGAGAGAGAGAGATAAATGAAGATAGGGAGAGAATGAAATAAAGGGACAAGGGGGAGAGAGAAATGGGTAGGGAGATAAAGAGATGTAGAGAGAGAGTATATGAATGAATGGGTTCGAGGAAGAGAGAAGGGGGGTGTTGGAGCCGCCTTATTCTAAATAAGTGAGATGTTATATTTAAGCCCATAAAGCTAGTTTTAGGAGTTTTCTTATTTCACGACGTTTCCCACTGTCCTTAGTATCCTGACATGGGAAGTGGCGATAATGGTTTTAAAGTATACCCAGGTTAGTGTCAGGAGTAAATCACTTTAAACCTTAGTTAAGCACTGTCATAATTTCGCGACTCGACGATCACTCTCTTGAAAAGCAATACCTTCATAGCTCCGAGTCACGAAGTCACGATATTCATTAATTAAGCATGGATTAATTAAGAGCTTAAGTCAGATCACAAATAATTAACTAAGTCACATCATCGCAATTTCGGGTTTTGGAGGCTCAAAGGCTAAGAGTGAAATCTTTTGATACAACGAATGCCAAAAAAGGGGGATTAAAGACTAAAACACACTTAATTAAAGGAGCTAAACTCGATTAATTTATGCATTAAGCAACCTTTAACACGCACCGTCTACGGTGTAATTTTTAAATGTTTTTGCGTTTGTTCGTGTTATGACTCGTCAAACATTTATGGCATTTATTTGAACTGTGGCGAGGTGACAGATAATAGGATCTCTTTTTTACTTCTAAATCTTTCTATTAAGCGATTTGACTGTTCTATTTGCAAGGACACCAGGGGTTTAAATGACCAAGATAGAGAGTTTTTCCTTCATTATTTCAGTTCTCATTTCTATTTGCACACAGAGCCATTTTACTAGGTTAACCGCTGTTTGTGATGTTCAAATCTTTTTGACAGGTGGTCCAGTTGCAGGTTTCACTATCATGGCTCCACGAAAAATGCCCAAGTCAGCTGTCGAGAGTTCAGGTCAGGGTTCAGACGTTGTTTCCGATACCTCACCCCGAAGTATTAATTCTATCAAGACATGGTCATATGTTTCCAACATCCTGTAATCCGAGTCGATAAATTGTTCGGATGATTCTAGCGACAATGAGAAGGATGATTTATCAACCAAATACAAAATCATCGCTCAAGTAGAGATGCAAAAAATAGCGGCGAGGCCCCAGCTTCTTCCCTATTGTGATATGATCAGGTGGGCACTGGACCATGTGGACATCCCGACCAGGAAAATTATCAGTGAACATAAGGTGATGATTGGTACCTTTAGGCCAGAAAATTTGTGGGCAATGTATAAACTGTCACCCATGCCGAACCTTACTCACAATTCCAAATTCCTAGAAGGTTTCAAGAAGAAGGAGTGTGAGTAGTATGAAAAAAGTTTGTCTGATCTGATCAAAGATTGGGTCTCACACCCCGCAAAATTCAGGGGTGACACCAACATGATCTATTGAATCTCTTCCTTGGAGCCACAATTCAAGTACATAGCGATGATGACCTGCAGGTTGTATGGGAAGGAAGAAACTACCCATTTTTTCCTCCCATGGGTACCACTCATTCATATAGTCGCTGAGGGTTTCTCCTTCGACTGGGCCAAACGGTTGTTCGACAGTCTGACCAGTCAAATTACTGAATATTGAGCATAGAAGGCGAGTAAAAAAGCAACTTCATTCTTTATATCTGCTTACATCATGGATGCCATCTACTTCATGACACCCTTCCCACTAATGAATTGGAGCTGGGCTCCATCTAATATAGAGCCTATTCATGTCTACCACTCGAAGATTTGGGAGGATAAGGCCAAAGAATTCATCTATGAGATATTCAATTGGGTAATGGTGCCATTGCATGTCACCATCTTTGGCCAGCCGCCTCCCAGGATGTTAGATAATGTCGCGACCAACCTAAGCAGCCTGGCAGATTGGTATCTAGAGGCAGAATTTTTGTATATCAGGGTTTTCGGCACCTCTGTCCCTCTATATGCTCTCCCGCTATTCCTGCCAGATAAGCTATTGTGTCGTGAGATCGCCAGACAGACTATGCTCGACGGAATAAGCAAAGAGCTCAAAGGAGTATCAAAAAAGGTATGACCGTCCTTCCCTATTGATATTGGTGCATATTCCTTGTTAGATTTTGGCCACGCCAAAGCTGAGGCTACGAATTTAGAAGAAATGAAGCCGGTGGATATTGAGTTCAAGAAGCACGACCCTAGCAAGGTTGTGAGCAATCACCTGGCGAGTTGCGGCCTGAAGAGATATGAACACGAGGATTCAACTCATGATGAAATATTCCAAGGCGTGAGGTCCTTCTCTGAAGTCCTAAGTCAGATTCAAGCCCTACCACCTGGAGATATGGCTGAATTTTTGAAATTCCAGGAGCATCGACGGAGTTGTCTCCCCCAGATTTTACAGGGTGAAGCCCCAAACCTTTCAGTTACAAAGCAGATGGAAGAAAAAGGTGCAAAGGAATCGAGTCCTAGCAGGGAGAAGAACCAAGGGAAAACAGGGGAGGCTGGAACCTCAGAGCAAGGAGATAAGTCCCCCACAAGCAAGAAGGAAACCCTGAAAAGGGTATGCCAGGCAAGCAGGCCCAAGGCCAAGTAGAGATACCCTCGCAGGGATCGAGTGACTCACTTTCGCTCACATCAAACAAGCCGGTCATAGAGGTCACCCCGAAACAACCATCCAAGGAAATCGGCAGTTCAATTGCTATTATCACACCCTTACAGTTCACAAAGGGGAATCCTGATGCGGGGTGGATTTTCAATGAAGAACTGACACCCATTTCAGTAGAGGAGCTACCTCCTAACAAATTTTTCTTTGACGAAAAAATAAAGGCCGTGGTGAGGCAAGAATTATATAAAAAAGAGGGCGTAATGGCTAAAAAATTTAAAATCATGACAGATGGGAATGCCGCAAAAGAGAAAGAATTTATAGAGGAGATAGCTGGGACACTAGGGGCTTATGCTACAACCAATCAGTACTCAGTTGGGACTTTGAAGGCCCAGTTGAAACGAAAGAACCTCCTAATTAGTAAATTGGAAGCTAAAGTGGCTACTATTGAAGAGAATGTCAGGGACGAGGTGAGCAAGATCCTTGAGGAAGCCTGAATAGCCGACCTGCATGAGATCGAGAAGCTTAGGTCTGACCTCGAGTAGGTGCATGAGTCGACGCAAATTATCCAAACACAGGTAATCCAACAGGGGCAACAAATTATAGAGTTGCAATCAAAATTGGATGTGGCTGAGAACTAGGTTTTAGACATAAAAGTGTTCAGATCCCAGGCCGCCAAAATCTGACATAAGGTATTAACGGCTCAACAAAACCTGTTTTTAAAAGTAGGAACCATTCAAAACCATTTCCAGATGATAGATCAAGTATTAAAAAATATTTCTTTGAGAGAAAGAGAAGCCGGGGCAACACAGGTCGCTTTCCAAGACGCTGTTATAGCTACGACAAAGATAGAGATGGTCGACAGCTCCAAATTATCCATCGCAGAACAAACTAGCGGAAATATTCTGCTGAAGGCCTGGGATCAAAATATATCAAAAAGCAAAGGGACAGCTAATGAAGTGAAGAACTCTTGTGAGGAAACCTTCTCTTTGATAATTAAAAGTTTGCTAGACCTTGATAAGGAAAGAAGTGCTGAGATGCTGGGAAAAATCAATATAGCTAAACATCTGTTGAACATCAAAGAAAACATGAAGAAGGAACAAGTGGAGATATCCTAGATAAGCCAGGTCGATATGGCCCAAGTGGACAAATGGCTAGTACAACCAAGTTTACAATTATGCTCCATCATCACGGAGGACCGACAAGTAGGAAAAAGTTTGCCATAGCTGGCGAAGAGTTGTTACACCTTTGAAGCAAGAAACCAAGTAGAGCCTTTCAGGTTGATATCCCAGTTGGTGGAGAGGTGCTTCATTTGCATCGAGTATGTGAAGGGTCATGTTTCTGGTGCTAAATAATGACAGATATTAACTTGTTCTATTTCTAGAGTCCGAAGGGTAGGGAAAGGAAGGTGCTCCACCCTTACTAGGGAAGGCAAAGAGGAGGAGATAAAACACTCCAATTTTCCATTTGTAACTGACAATTTTCCAAAACAATCGAAATTCTAGAGGTTCAAAAGTTTGTTTAAATAGAAGAAAGATTGTAATAGAAAGGGCTTTTTGCCATGAGTAGATTGTAATAGAGAAAGTTCTCTTAAGCCAGGATTAATACAAAGCGAATTGAAAACTCCATATTTTGTCAATATTGAGTTATGTGTTTTTCCTCTGTATTTCATGCTTCATGTCATTTTTACATATATGTCTTTGATGAATGTTTTAGCTGCAATTTAGTATAACTTCTACTGTGGTGATTAGGTTCTAGGTATCTAGTTATTTACAATTTTTCCTTTGTATCGACTACTAGCAGGTACAAGACCTATGAATTAGTTAGATATCTACATTATATGCTTTCATCAAGGTATTACTGTCTTTTCTTCTTCTGCCACAGCATGGGATTCCTCTAAAATTGATACCCCACATTGTTGACAAATCTATGTTTTCGCACTCGGTGTCAAGATTTTAAACTCAGTTACGGAAAACGACCTATGTTTTCGTTAAACCCTTCGATTGGCTTCACTGAATTTTCCCTGTATAATCTAAAGTTGATATAAGCACTTTAAAGCATCTACCTTCTTTTAAAACTCTGTTCTCCCCATGACTGTACCCGTCGTAAGACAACCCAACATTGAACCCGGTCTATCGTATCAAACTAGCATTGCTTTAAATATTTTCCATACCATACTCAAGACCGCCACCACTCGGACAAAGCTCGAACGTTCATGGGCTGCCATCTAGCGGGATATCAACATTCAAGAATATTTGGAAGCTAGACAAAGACAACTCCGAGATCGGCCATAGCTTTATCCCCCCAAGTTGTTTCTTCCCCTTCCTTTTCTTTCACTCTTTTTAGATGCTTAGACTCTACACTTTATAGCCTTAAGTGTAGACTCAGGAACAACATCTTTCTGGCGCCGTTGTCGAGGACGGAGAATCGTAGTCACTTTCCCCTGAGAAAATGACATTTCCAAGTTTCATTTTTTGATAGTGAACAAAGAGCAAACACCTTGTTAAGGCTAAACCTTCATCATTCACTTGGCGATTCCACTCTTAAAGTAAGCTGGCATCCTTTCAGAAGAACACCAGACAAAACCAAAATGCCAAACAAACAACGCCATTTTCTGACCCTGAAAAAATACTAAGACCAAGGGGTCTTTTAAAAAAAAACGTGGTTGCATATCAACCCAAGTCTAATTAGTATCAAGATAAGACCTCTTTCGAATCTTCATCCTCGTGAGAACTTCCTCTCAGGAAAATATCAGACAGTGCCGTCAAAACTAAGATCTCTTCAACTACCTCTTACGTTACGAGGGGTGAACTGCCTGCCTCAAAGCTCATCCCTATCGATATCCCATCGACTTTCAATATAAACACCTCAGTCACTCATGGCCTAGAATAAGTTTCCCTGTACATGGATTCGACACCGGTGGGTTCTCCCATTTACATATCCTGCAAGTCGGAGGAGCTGAGTCCACGTATACCTTCTTCTCCTTTTTCATCTTTTGCCTCCCCTGGTAAAAAGTTTCCCGATTTCTCCCTTTTCCACCTCGAGGAAGCCAAAGAGTCGCTTTACATCTTCGCCAACCCTCTTTATAACACGCTGATTTCCTCTCCTAGGTTATCCATGGCCGTCACCGGAGGAGGAGCAGGGGGAATAGGAGGTCAAGGCCAACAACCACCTCCCAGGGTTTTCACCAAAGTAGCCACTAGATATGCCCCCTTGGTCCTTCCCGTACCTCTCCATGATTTACCTAAAAACTATATGAAAAACTTACCCAACTTCACAAGAGAAGGGGATCTAACTGCAGCCGTGCATATCAATTTTATTGATCAATTCGCTGATATTCTAGGTCTCGAGCATGCGGATATGTATATTCGATTGTTGTCCAAACCTTCGAAGGATAGGTAAGAACTTATTTTTGGAGCCTGCCCCCAGGTTCAATCATATCCTACGATGCACTAAAAGACCTCTTTCTCAAATAATGGGGCGAAAGAAAGGATCATTTATACTATTTGACCGAGTTTGGGTCTTTAAAGAAAAAGGGATCTGAAACTATTATGGAATTTATCCAAAGGTTTAACAAGTTGTATAATAAGATCTTTGTTGAAGTTAAATTGTCTCAACCTGCCGTCAAAGTAACTTTCGCAGGAGATTTTGAACCCGATTTCGCTCTACTATTAAGAGAAAGGAGAGGGGCCGACCTAACCCAAATGCAGGATGACGTTGTGGAAATTGAGTCAAACATGATGGCTTCGGGTAAATTAAAAATGAAAATTGAGATGGGAAACAGGGAAACTAGACGTCTCAGAGAACAAGCAGGTCCCTCTGGATCTGGAAGATCCTCAGATGACAAAATGGATGGCATGGCTAGGATAATAAAAGAACTATCAAACAAAATCTTGAGAATGGAGCTAGATCAATCCAAAGCTGATCAATTCGTTAAGAGAGATTTCAGGAGAAATACCAATCCTCAGTTCCAACCAAGACAAATTCAAAATGAAGACTAAAAAATCCAAGCACCTCTGAAAATGAAAATTTTATAGGGGGAAATGATATGCAAGAGTTCGAAGACTTGGAATAAGACGTAAACAACTTAGGCGACGATTGTGTACAACCTCACTTGACCAAAGAAGATTATGAGAAGTCCCTGAACACGAAACAATCATCAGTCAAAGCCAAAAATGGTGCTGATGACTTCGCTTATCAAGAAATGGCCGAACTCCAACACAAGTACAATCTGAGGCCCATAAACAAACCTGTGTCGACTGCGCAACCCAAGAAATTTTTTCCTAGGGGTGAAATATACGAGCCCATCCAAAAAGAGATCTATATGTGAAATAACATAGGGGTAGATTCACAGAATACCAACATAAAAGGGGTTGAAGCCCAAGCGAGAAAAAATAAGGCAGCTGAAACGCAGACACCCGAAACCAAAAACACTGAAATTAAAATAGTGCTACTAAATAAAATGGATAGGAAGGAGTCCGAGGTTTCGGCCAAGGAAACAAATAAAACCGTGAGAGTTTCTTCCTAGAAAGCGAGATAAAAAAGATAAATATACCCATACCTTTGGTTGAGTTGGTGAAGAATCCTGTGTACCGAAAACAAATAATCGAGATGATAAATTTTTTAGATCTGGAGAGTCACTCTGATGTAATAAATTTGGAAGATGACAAGCCTAATATCACTTTTGGTCCACATTTTGAAGGTGCCAGAGATACCGTCACCCCTTTCTATATTACCCTCAAAGTGTACGATCGACCGTTGCATAATTGCATGCTAGACTCCGGGGCCTCTCATAACGTAATTCCCAAATATATTATGGATAGACTAGGCCTTGAAATCCCCAGACCCTATGGAGATCTTTACTCGTTCGATTCAAGGAGAGTTAAGTGCATGGGCATGATCAAAGATCTAATAGTCACCCTTGCCCAGATTCCGGCGAAAAACGTCCTAATGGACGTAGTTGTCGCCGATATACCCCCGAAGTATGGTTTACTGTTATCTAGATCTTGGGGAGCCAAGCTCGGGGTATCCCTTTAGCTGGATATGACCTACGCCACAGTCCCTGTTTTTGGTGGACAGTTCACACGGTTATACAGAGAAACACGTTTGGCATATATGGTAAGTGATTCATAGAATCCTAACAATTACCCGGTTTACATCGCCGATAAAGACCTGGGAAATTGTATTCTGTCCTTTGACGATACTGAAGAAAGTTGTGTAGAAGAAGGTGACATCGATGAAATCAGAACCGAAAATACAGCTAAAAATATGCACAGCACTGGAACTTGGAAAATGTTCTTTGATGGAGCTTCGTCGTGTGAAGGAGTGGGTACGAGAGTGCTTTTCATAGCACCTAAAAATGAATTCATTGTCCCTTTCTCGTACAGGCTACAATGGGACATAGACTACACAAACAATGTTTGCAAATATGAAGCTCTGGTCCTGGGTCTGGAAGCTACCAAGAAGCTGAACATAAGGAACTTAGAGGTCTATGGAGATGCTGAACTAATTGTGAAGCAGGTAAATCGGCAATATCAGGCCAAGCACCCAAGACTGAGGTCTTACATAAATTGTGCCTGGGATCTAATGGAAAATTTATTTTCATCGGGAAAGTTTCATTTCATCCCACGAGTCGAAAACCAGCAAGCCAATTCACTAGCCAAAGCAGCTTTGACTTTCGTACCCCCTACCGCTTTCAAATTAAAGTACCACATAGAGGTAAGGCATAAACCATCCATACCAAACAACATACAACACTGGCAGGTCTTCGAGGATGACGAACATATTAGAAAGTCCCTCGAAATGGTGGGTGATTTCTCCTAAACCCACATTGACCAGGAGAACCAAAACAATCATACCTGGATTATGCAGGAAGAGGAGGAGCCCTAGGAGTTCCGAGAAAAAATTTCAAATCATCGTTTGCTAGTGTTAAAAAGTAATCAGATCCCTAAGGGCCTGATACCTCTAGAAAGGTTGTTTGATCAAAATGACATGCCTCTGAAGTCCACCTTCCAGCCCCAATCGGAGGAGGTCGAAGACTGTGACGTGGGCACCACCAAAGAGCCTAGAATAGTGAAGTTATCAAAGTACCTTCCTCCTGAGATAAAAATCAAGTATAAGGACTTACTCAGGCGGTATAAAGATGTATTTGCATGGTCTTACGATGAGCTTAGAACCTATGATACCTCTGTAATCGAGCACAAGATACCTTTGAAACCTGGTGTTAAGCCCTTCAGAAAAAATCTCAGACAAATCAACCCCATTTTACTGCCCGTGGTCGAAAGAGAAGTGAAAAAGTTGTTAGACACAAAAATTATTGTACCTCTTAGGTACTCTGACTGGGTGGCGAACTTAGTCTCGGTTAGGAAGAAAATCAGAGAGATCAGACTGTGCGTTGACTTTAGAAATCTAAACAAGTCCTCTCTCAAAGATAACTATCCTTTGCCCAAAATGGATCACGTTTTGGAAAAAGTAGTTGTCACAAATAGGATGTCGATGATCGATGGGTTTTCCGATTATAATCAAATTGCCGCCAATGAGCATGATAAAGAAAAAACAGCTTTCACCACCCCTTGGGGCACATTTATGTATGACAAAATGCCTTTTGGTCTGATGAATGCAGGTGCCACCTTCCAGTGCTATGGACATCGCCTTCATCGATGAAAAATATAAATTCATGGTTATCTACCTCGACGACCTGACTGTCTTCTCCAAATCCGACGAAGACCATCTGCTGCACCTGAAGCAAACGTTTGAAAAATGCCAAAAATTTGGTTTGTCTTTAAACCCCAAGAAGTCTCACTTTGCGATGCAGGAAGGTAAACTCTTGGGCCACATTGTGTCTCGGGCCAGAATCAAAATCGACCCCAAAAGGGTGGGAGCTATAGACACCATAAATATTCCTAGGAATATAAAAGAAATTCAGTCATTTTTAGGAAAAATAATTTTTTTGAGAAGATTTATCCCAAACTTTGCTGAAATCGTGAAATTGATCACATATATTTACAAAACATGGTAAATTTGATCATATCTGGTACGGACCATTCAAAGTCTCAACTTCTAAAGGGAAGAATTCATTTCTGTTAGATAATTTGGATGGTGTGACTCTCAGCGCCCCTTTCAGCGGGCGTTATTTAAATCACTATATGCAATAAATCAGTTCCAAACCTCCATTGTATATACCGGTTTGTTTTCTCTTTTATTTTCATAAATTTTTTCAGTAATTCACTTTCATCTTGAATAAAACAGGTTGTTGATTTCCTAGAAGTAGAGACATAAGTTTTGACACCCAGAATCCCATAAATCTTGAAGACCTGATACTCTTCGTGTTGTTTCATACAGGCCTCTGAATTACAGCCCAAACTGCAAAAGGAGAAAGGGACGCTCAGGTATCCAAAAAGAGACCCACCGGAAACAGGTGATAAAGAAGGTTTTTTCAAGAAGAAGATGAAGTGGTAAGGCAAAGAGATGAATTTCCAGAGTATCTGGGTTTTCAAATGAATATCAATTAAATGTAGTAGTAGTCTCACAAGTATGATGTGTTCACCTGAGTCGAGATTACATGATAGCATTCGATTTTTTGGGGGCCCATGGCCTACTCACTTTCCCTTTTTTACCCTTGGTCCTTTCTCCTTAAGCTCTGACACCTGCCCATACCATCCACAGAGGAAAAGAGTTTCTGCTTCCATTTGGGAAATTGGTGAGCGTCTCCGGAAGTAAATTGGTATTCATAACTTCTCGGTCCCCTGCTGAACAAGGCCATGCGTGGGAAGACTTTAACTCTTTTAAGTCTTTC
>JASDQU010368101.1:0-11495 GCA_032191745.1 Picea mariana
GGAAGAGCAGCGAGTGTTTCAGGAGGCAGCCCGATTGTCACAGATCCAACCCTTTCTTGCAATTCCACGTTCTCCTCATAGCTCATGGAATCATCATCATCAGATTCGCTCGTGAAATAAGCATTCCATGATTCTTCGCTTTCGCGCGCATTCCATGATTCTTCGCTTTCGCGCTATGGAGTGTGGGGGCTTGGCAGGTCCATTATTTCCCCGAGTTCCTCATCGTCCCATAATTCTTCAAATGTTTGGCTCTCTGGAGTGTTCATGTAATCTTCACAGTTTGGCTCTCTGGACTGCTCATGTAATCATCATCCCATAATTCTTCAACTGTTTGGCTCTCTGGACTGTGGGGGCTTGGCTGATCCATTTGGCCAGCAAAATAATGATTCATTCCTTCTTCAAATGGATCCATTCCTTCCTTTTCCTCTTCTCTGCGGATTATATTTTAAAATCCAGACGTTGAAATCGCCACGATATTGATTATGATGAAAGATCGATCCTACTACTTATTATACTCTACTCGTTTCAAGTCTTTCAGGCAACTTATGAATAGGACTCGATGCTTTCTATTTATAAAGCTTGGCATTTGGGAGACCCTTTCAATAAGGGGATACAAATGCCAAATTTGTGGCCGACTCAAGAAAGAGATTTTGGGTGAGTTAGGTTTCATAAAATGTTCAAGGGATATTTTTATCTCAACACCCACACACCCCATTTAAATGGTTTCTTTTGTAATCAAGTGGTTTAACTTTGGATGTTTTTGAGATTACATATTAAATGTATTGGCTTTGTAGGTTTGAGGTTAAGTGTTTGTGGGTCAAGAGTTAATGGATTAGTGTATAATATGTATTAATGATTTCTAGTTTACTAAAGACTAACCCCATCCTCCAGCTTTTCAATGAGCCATATCATGCCCAATTTGACCTCAAACTCAAGATATAACTCTAGGAAGTGAGCACTTAGCAGTAATCGATACATCTTCTAATCAAATATTGACCATTAATCTTATAAGCTCATTGATTTATCCTACATGCACTGTGGGAAGGGATTGAAAGGGGTTTATATTGTTTTCCCTCCAATGTTATTTGTATGTGGAGTTATGGGAGGTATGGAACATTGAGATATCATGTTCACATTCTAAAACCAAGACTTGATGTTAGGCTTCCTTAATATCATGTTCACATTGTAAGACCAATCTTCAATTGCCTTTCCTCAACCATACCATGATCGAATTCCTCAACCATGCCATGATCGAAAACCATACTTGATGTTAGGATGCCTTAATATCATGTTCACATTCTAAGACCAACCTTCAATTGCCTTTCCTCAACCATACCATGTATTGATATAGTCTTATCTTCTTGTTTTGATTCAACCATGGAAACTCTTTGATCTACTTTGAACACTACTTCAAACCAAAGTACAAGATAAATCATGAAGTCATCATAACAAAAGAGAAGTTAAAGATCAATCAAACACTAACTTAGAAGAGTCAATAAACATGATTAATGGGTAAACACATTTCAAAAGACTGTTTACAAGGAGCATGCCAAAATATAGAAGGAGCTTTGAAGAACATAAAAAATGTATAACAATAAAGAGATCTTGAGAAATGAAAACAACCTCAAAGATAAGCAATAATTAATGATCCAAACCCCTAACCCCATAGGTAATCATGGATTTTAGATATAACAAGAACAAAATAGTAGTAGATTAGGCAATAGAGTTAAAAAAATTGGTAAGGGGCCCTTTCCTTTTGTTTATGAAAGAAAAATAAAAGTGGGGATTAATAAGATTTATGTGATGAGAGTTATTTTAAAATATATTCCAAAAAATCATAGTATTTTCATTCGTTTGTCCATGTTTCAGATCCATATAAGGATCCATCTTTATTGCATAAAGCTAGAGTAAAAAGATGAGATGAGTACCAATAAATACTAAAGAGGAAGGAAAACCTAAGAGCCAATTGTCTAGAAACCCTAAAATTATATTTAATACAAAGGTTTGATATAGTAATGTTAAAATTGAAATTAAATAGTATTAAGGAATAATCTTCATTAATAATAGTGTTAATGTGGGTATTTAAAGTTTAATTTAATGTTAGTTTTATTAGTAATCTAGTTATTAATACTCATAGAGAGAGTTAGGATACTAATAATAGTAATAGAGAATAATGCTAGAGTAATAATAAATTAATAATAACATTAGTTTTAATGTTTAGGGTATAATAATGTTCATTTTAGTAACATAGTTATTAACTTATTTAATATGTACATAATAATAAAGAATAAACCCTAAAATAATAATAAGGTTTAGGTTAAATATTTAATAATAATATTATTAAGGTACAAAGTGTAAAGCTAATAATATTAATATTAATACATAGGATTTAGTAATGTCAGTTTTAATAATGTTAATAATATTATAAATGAAGTTATTCATACTAATACTATTTAATATAAGTGAAACTACAATAATCATATAAGAGGGTTATTAATACTTATGGAAATGTACTGGTGATAGTAATAACGAATAACCCTAAAGTAACAATGTTAACAACAATATTATAATTAATGTTTAGGTTATAATAGGGTTATTAATATTTATGGAAATGTACTAGTAATAAAGAATAACCCTAAAGTAACAATGTTAATAACAATATTATAATTAATGTTTAGGTTATAATAGTGTTGGTTTTAGTAAAGGAGTTATTAATTTATATGTATTGAGGTTAATAACAATATTATAATTAATGTTTAGGTTATAATAATGTTGATTTTAGTAAATGAGTTATTAACTTATTTAGTATGTATTGAGGTTAATATTAGTAATAAGGAATAAACCATAGAAAAATAATAATAATAATACTAACGTTTAGGTTAAATATATAATAATAATATGATTAGGGTATAAACTATATTGCTAATAATGTTAATATTAATATTATGGTTTAATAATGTTAATATTATTAGTAATGGAGTTATTAATTCTAATAGTATTTAATATGAGTGAAACTACAACAATCATAGAACTTAAGGTAGTATTAATATAATTACCTATGATATTATTAAGTGTTAAGAAAAACCCTACTAATAATACTAAAAATGAATCTATACAAGGTGAAAAAGCTAGAGATAGGAAGGACTAAGTAGAGAAGTGAAGACAACCAACAACCAACAAACAACAAAAATGAAAAGGAAAAAGAAACATGGGTAACCTGAAGAGACCTCAATATTCTTACCTATTCCTTCTGTCATAGATCAAAGGGATACAACTCTCACTGAATGGAAGGCTATTATCTCTGTTCAGGTTGCTAGGATGCTTGATGATTTCAATTGCTTCCCTATTTCGATGTTTAAAGAGGTGATATTCCTTTGCTAGAATTTTGGTTTCTTCTAAGTGCACATGGTGTTTTGATGTAAGAGAGTTCTCGGCTAATGCTAAGGTGTGAGTACATTCATTCTTGATGTCAGATCCATGTTCTTTAATCCTAATTTGAAAGGAGTGATCAACTTCTCTCATGTAGCATTTTCCACATGAACACTCTACTTTGTATACTCCTTTACATTTGTGATGGTCAAGCTTGTATTTAACAGATCTCATTTTCTATTTGTTGGTTTGTGGTGGTTTGAAGGAGGTTACGATCTCTTTCTTTCTCAATACTTTTGCAATCCTATCATTTTAAATCTCCTTGGATATAAGGAAGGTAAGAAGTCATACCACCGGTCTGGTTGTTCAGGGAATGAGGTCCATTACTTGCTCTTTCCATGACTTTCCTTATTACATTCTTAATGTCTTTGTCCTTATAACCTATTCTCTTGAAGACTTTGGAGAGGGGATATTTCTCATGTTCTAGGTGCTTTTCATTGAATATTCTTATGGCCCTTATGCTAGAGTGTCAAGAACCCATAACTTCTGGGGTTGATGATGGGAGCTTGCATAAAGATGGTTTTTTGTGTGGGTCTTTTTTATATAGAGAGCATGCACAAGGTTCCAATATTATTTTCTATTGATTAGTGTGCATCCATAAATGGAATTATGTAGCATTTTCTTCAAGTTCTATTGTGAATTTAATATCCTTTGAATTTAACTACTAATCTAGAAGAGGTGGCTATGGATAATTGTTGTAACTATTATCAAGAAAATTATTTTGAGAGGACATGTCCACAATGGATAGATTATATGAATATAGTAGCTAAAATATTAGTAGAGGGTTGTGTTCAATTTTAAGCAGTTTGTGAACAATTGGAGAGAGGTTTGGAAGAGGGACCATATGAATAGACTCATGAGATAGATATGGTGTTATGGGATATGTTTCCTACGGAAAATTTGACCAAAGATGATGATGAAGTGATGGCCAAACCCTTAGTGGTAAAAACCAAAAGTAAAGGGGCTCCAACTCAATCACAACTAGTTGTTTATCAAACTATAAGGAAAACATGGAATTTCATCGCCATCAACAGACTTGTGCATGTGTTTATGACTTGCCTAAATATGAAATTGACAAAGTTGAACCTATGGAATATAATGTTGTGGAATTTATTAACAAAATTAAAATGGATAATTATATTCTTGATATATGTAAAATTTTGCAACAATGCTATATCTTGATATATTGTTGAATGCTTTGAAAGATGAAAAGACACAACCCTCTACTTTTGTTAAAACCATGATTAAAGTAAATTACAATGGTGCACAGAGAGAAGTGGTAATTGCTACACTTATTGGGAAGAAATCTAATTCCTTAACCCGTCCATTTCTCCCAACCTTTGAAATATTTAATTATAACATTCATGTAACATACCTGGTACCCTTTGTCCACTATTGATACTATGGGGTAATTCCAAATTTCATGATTTTTCCATTAAATGTACTTTGATACCCAATAAAGACATTGCCTTTTCTATGCTACAAATATGCATTTCTAATAACATGCAATATGCAGTACGATGCATAACTAATATAAACATATATAAATATATACATAAAACCTTTTATAATAACAATTAAAGCATGTAAAGATACGTAATAAACCACATTTAGGAACATATACTAAATAAAATTTATTTTTAATGAAAGCATGAACTAGTTGTTGACGTGGGACATTCGTCCCAGCCATAGACGATGTTGCAGCAAGTCTTTCTGCAATAGGCCACCCCTGAGTTGGGGCTATGATTTCACAAGGATTAACCAATACTCTCACAACCCAATTCCCACTAATTTCAACCTATTAACTCATGAAAATATCCCAATCACTAGCTCTCTTCCCTCCTTCAATATACACAACCAAAATAGTGGTTCCCCTTCTTGCAATGTAGTCCCTTGGCCTATCAAACCTCTTTTTTGGCTCCATCCAAAAGTTTCTTGTAAAATATCAATGTTGGGATCTACGGGGATTCTCAATGTCAACTTTCATGATAGATTTAGAATTCAGCCCCATTACAGACTTAATTCCATTTCTCTTTCAGATCCTCTCCTAAGTACAATGATGGTAAGTATTGGATTCTTGGGCTAACCTAGGTTATGATCTCAAAGGTTTCCAACAAAACCCTCAAACTAACAACCCTCCTAGTAAACCAGAAGGAAATGTTGCGCATAGAGTGCACAACGCAGTATCACCCGAGATAGCTTATGGGGGATTGCACGACTTAGGTGTTTGTAGTCAGGGAAGGGATTGGGATTGTATTCTTCTCCTTTTCCTCACGCATTAAGATTAGTATCCATTAATCTAAATCTAATATGCATTCATTAATCAAACAGTGCATGCATGTTGTCATAATCTAAGTTAACCATTCATTCTTTCACTAATAAACAACATAATAGTAAACCAACCATTCAGACACATAAACACAATATATTTACAGTGGTTCACCCCACTAGGGCTATGTCCAAAAATATCTATCTCTTATGCTCTTTTATTCATCTTTCTGCAAAATCAACATTGCACACATTACATTCTTTAGGATTACAATAAAAAAAGAGGGTAAGTACCCTCTGTGAGGCAGACTATAACACACCAAGCTCCACATCCTGTGACCTAACCCTAAAAAGATAGCTTATTCAGATCCAAACTATTCTCTCCTTGACCAATCAACCAACAACCAACCTCTACTACACCTCCTAGGCATTTATTTGTACTATTCTATTGTCTTATAGCCATTACATTCATATAAAAACCCTAACCCTACCATGTCCAGGTTTGTCTACATGCACGTTATGTTGTTTTTCCTTCTTCTTTCACATCTTGCTTTCCCTTCATTTTTTGCATGCTTCTTATTTGCCACATATGACACATGCTCCAAAAATAGGCTTTTTCTTTCAAAAAATAGGCCTATGCTAATAGGCCCACAACACTAACATGTGGCTCATCTCGAGCCACTCAGCCTTAGTTGACATTTTGGATGGCTAGCTGCAACTACTGGAACACCTTTGCCAATTGAGTGACTGTCTCTTTAACCTATGTGCTCTTCTTTGAAACTTTACCACATTTTTCACTGTAATGTGCTTTGCCAACACTACTCTGCATTTTTCATGTATTTTATCTATATTCCACTTCTCTGCTTGCAATTTTTCTATCATGCCCTCTGCTTCCTATTGTAGTGGCTCAAGTTGAGCCTGTCTTGCTTTTTTGTCCGCCCATGCAACCTTCAACACTTCCTGTATTTTCTTCATATCTTTCATACTCCTCAACCTCTCTAGGATGTCCATGGCCTTCAATTGTTGCTTTAAATCCTGAATCTCAGTCATTATCTTAACCCGATTTCAGTCCAGTTGTTTTATTTTCTCGTCTTCTTCCATGTTGGTCCACACTTGGGAAATCTTTTCATATACTTCTTACATTGCCTTAGCTTCCTGCATAAGGTTGTCGATGTGTGCAGTAGCCTCCTGTTTTCTTTTATATATGAATTATGGAGGTGTTGTAGGAGTCAATATTTTAGTGAGATTTGTGATCTCTTGTTGGTATTTCTCCATGAGTGGCATAATCCTTTGAAACTTTCTTTCTAGTGTGACTTATGGCTCCCACACGTAGTGTGGGATGTTGTTATAGATTTTTGTCAAGACATTTTCCAATTTGTCTCTGTACCTTTTATCCTCCTCCTTCTCCATGGTCAAATGATCACATGTGATTTCTATCACTTCTACAACCTCCCTACCAACTTCCAAATTGGTGGCATCTACATGGGATCTAGATTGGACCTATTGAAACACACTTGCGTGTAGTCCATATAGTACCTTTGTAGGTATCTGCACCATAACAAACACAAGTTTTTCGATGTCCCCAACTGGATTTTGTGTTGTCTCCTCATCAAATCTCATCATATACCATGTGACCTGCAAGGTGTTGATTCCCTACACCACTATGTGGATTGTTTCTTCCCATTCCTTTTGCACAGGTGCTTTCTATGTCTTCTCACGCCGTTGCACTGTAAATTGTTGTGTTGTAGGAATCTGTAGCCTTTTTAGAGTATTATGGAATTCCACCAACTTAGCCATGATATCCTCAATTTACGCCTTTGTTGTACATATCACATATTCTCCCCTGTCATTGACTTTGTCTCCCACTAGCTCAACATTGTTCTATGTAATTGTGATACTGGAGGATTCTTATTGTATTTCATTTTCTTTCGGGTTTCCTCCTCTTGCATTGCAGTTCTCTTCGTTTATGAGGGTTTCACCCCACTATTCTTCTTCTGTGCATTCTCCTCTTTGGGCTTAGAGGTTTCTCCATTATTTTCATCGCCTTGTACTTATTCCCTTGACTTTGTTTCTTTCTTCCTAGGATTTTTTGTTGTTGCGCTTCTTCTTAATGCTTGAGTGCGCTCTACAAAATTTCTGGTGCTGTCATATGGACTACTTTTCTTTGTCTATGTGTCTGCCTCTGATTAATCCTTGGGTTTGGATTCTTTCTTTACTGCTGGAACCTTCCCCTGCATGGGCCAGTCTTTGACAATCCAATTGACCTCTTCCCTTGATACATAGTATTGCATCTCAAATGTTGTTTCTTCGGGTCCTTTGTCTCCTAGATCCACATGTAATGTTTGGATGACTCAAACCTAACAATCCCTAGTTTTCTTGGACCACCTCAAGTTATAGGAATCCTCCACACATTCATTGTTTTCTCTTGCATGTATTCCAGAAACATGGAAAACATTGTTCTATTTTCTTGTTGATTATTGGTTTCCTTACCTTTCCAAAGGTTTTCATATCTCATTCCATAGAACTTCCCCTTCCTATTTACAAACATTGAGAAATTTGGTTCCTAGGCATCCCTCCAGTCAATAAAAAACTGATTTAGTAGGTAGGGAGCCCAACTAAACATTACTCCTTTTGTGCACTACGTGGCTACTTCTATGACCCCTACTAGGGCCTCTTCCTTCCTGCAGCTCATCAATAATTTGCAATCGATTATGTTTCTAGCGAACCTTTCACGACATCATTAATGTCTTTACTGACTATTCCTCGATTCCCCGATTCCCCATGTTAGTTCCAAACTGCACTTTCACTATCTCAACAATTTCCTTTCTTGTGATTTATTCTCCATGTACTCTTCAGGTTGTGCACCAATAGTGGGAAATCATGTAATCTTGGCAATCAATGCCATATCAATGGGGACTAGTCTATCCATCCACATGATAACTCCATGTATCCTAGATAATAATTTCTTGACATGCAGTCCCACAATATTACCGAAACTGAAGTGCAATATATCCAACAGATTCATGATTCCTGAATTATACAACCCTGTAATCCACTGTGTGGGCTCCAAGATGGGTCTTCCTAGGGGTCCCATCTCCTCTATTTCCTCCAAATAAGTTTCCTTTGAAATTCCTAGAAATTTTATCGTGTATCGAACATCATGGTCGGAGTATCTTAGCTTTGGAACCTTTCCCAACATATACTCCACTATGACCACCACATCTAGGATGTACAAGAGTGTGATCTATGTTGCATCCATCACCTTTCTTTTCTAGTCAAATATTGGGTGGACTTATGTTGTTGTTTCGGTCGTGTATTCTTCCTCTCCTTCGGTCTCCGACTAATTTGTAATATCCTCAACCAACACCTCCTCTATGGCGGGTCCATGTTGTTTCCCCTTCACTCCCTAAGGTTCTGCAGGTTTTTTCGGGTTAGGGTTTGTGTTTCCATTGTGTTTTTCAGAGCTCTGTTCCTTTTCGAATTGTGTAGCCGTTGATGTTTTTTTCTTTACCTTATTTAGGATGATTGATTATGTCCCCGAGGTTGTGAGGTATTTTAATTCTACAATATTCTCGGGCTTTGTCATTATTTCCTTCCTCCTTATGTTCTGTCGAGTAACCCTAGTATGTTTCCTTGGGACACCAACCTTCAAAAGTGTCATGTTGTATGTTGAGTGGTCAATCACTATATTCCTCACACAATTTCTCTTAGGTTACACTCTTCAGCTATTTATTCGCTCAAAATTCACTAAGTGTCGAAATTTCCCATGCTTTTCCCTTTCTATAGACTCTATCATTAATGTTCTGCCATATTTTTCACTTTTTCTAGTCAATTGCATAGTGTGCAATTTTATTTCTCAGAGTATTCCCAATTTTTTCGCACTCTTTGTTGTGGGATGTCATTCCTGAATCACTTCTTTGTCCTGATTGTCTCTTTTTTTCTTTTTCTTCATTTTTCTATTTTTGTCTTTGTTTTTCTATTTTTATGTCTTTTTATAAGTTGTCTTTCCTAATATCTACCATACTACACTATACACGTGGCTTCCTTACTACGATGCAACTACTGAGAGTTAGTAGGTTGACTGTCCATATAGAGTTTTAGTCGACTACCATTCACCATTCCTTGAATTTATGTTCTTTTCAAGTCCTTTAGCTGCATAGATCCTCCATATGTGACATGATTTACTTCATATGGCCCTAGTCAATGCATTCTTAACTTACCAAGATGTTGCAAAAAAAAAATTTCATAGGGGAGAACTAGATCTCCCTCCTTAGAGCTCTTATTCTTAATGTGTCTATCATTCCAGGCTTTGTTCCTTGCTTTCTACACCTCTTGGTGGAATCTTTCCAGAATCCTATCTTCTTCCAATTCCATTAGTTGATTTAACTTTTCTTGTACTCTACCTCTTTCAGTCATATTTGTAATTGCTTCCACGCACAGACCGGGTACTAAAAATTCTAATGGAACCACTGCTTCTTGTCCATACACCAATATGAATGGTGTCTGTCCTATCAACTTATTGCATGTAGTCATGTATGCCCATAATACTTCTGGTATTTGTAAATCCCAATCATCTTTGTTTACATTACAAATCTTTCTCAAGGCATTCTCCAAAATCTTGTTGAAAGATTCTACTATCCAATTTTCATGAGGATGATATGGTGTACTCTTCAACTCCTAAGTCATAGCCTGGATTGTACTATTAATAAAATGGGTTCCTTGGTCACTCATCAAAATCCCGGGACATCTAAATCTTGTAATCACTTGCTCAAATAAGAAGTGTGTTATTGTGTCTGTGTTGCAATCCTTGATTGGTGTTGCTTTTTCCCATATGCTTAAATATGTTGTCATATTAATGATGTATCTTTCTCTTGACCTTATTGTTTGTGGATTAATAGGTCTGAAAAAATACATTGCCCATTTTTCAAATGCCTGAAGAGTTACTTGGGTTCTTAGGGGAATCTCATCCCTCCTATTGGGTTTTCCAACTCTCTAAAATACATCACAGTTTTGGAAATATTCTTTTGCATCCTTATGAACTATTGTTCACCATAAACTTGTACACAATACCTTCTACATGACAACGTTTCCTGCATATTTTCCTCCATATATACCTTCATGAGATTCTATTATAACCATGGGGTATTCATGTTCCATAACACACTTTCTCAAAATGCTATCTATTGGAACAAATATTGAATTTTTTTCTTTCGATTGCTTAAGAGGAAACAATTTATAGTGTTTAGATACCGAAAATGTAGAATTTCGGTAACTTAAATCTCAGGTTTCATATGCCCTTAGTTGCCAAAAGTATAGATATGTTTTTACCCAGAAATCAAGTCACGAGGAGGCACTAAAAGAATGCAATAAACATCAATAAAATCTCTATAATAAGGTTTTACATAAATGCCATGTCACCATTTTGGGGTTTCGGTAGTTGGGGGTTTGGCCAACATAAAGATTTTGACCATAGCTTTGTTTCCCTAAAACTCAAAAGACGAAATTGGGGTTTCGGGACTTTCGGTGGCTTATGGCGCTCTGAACTCACACTTTTGGTTGCCGAAATATAGGAACTTTGGTAGCTAAGATACCCCTGTTTTTGGCCTGTTAGCTACCGAAATCGCAGGTCTTTCCAAAAAAATTTCTTGTGGGAAAACTCACTTTTCTCAACCTTGGAGAGGCCTTTTTACACATTCGAATAGTCAATTTCCATCTACTGCTCCTAATATTTCCAGTGGTATTTTCAGATCCAAATTTAGAGCTCGGGAAGGTAGGAAAAAGTGACCCACAATATGGCA
>JASDQU010368104.1:0-11495 GCA_032191745.1 Picea mariana
TTCACATTCCGATGTCCAAATGAATTTAACCCCCTTTTTCTTAAGGGCAGTGATTGGACAACCAATCTTGGAAAATCCTTTTATGAACCTTCTATAGTATCCTGCTAAGCCCATAAAGGTATCATATACATCCTTTGGGGTAGGCCATTCCATAATATATCTGATCTTGTCAAGACTATTGCCACTCCTTCTTTAGAAATAACATGGCCTAAGTAATGGACTTGTTTCTAGAAAAATTCACACTTGCTAAACTTAGCGTAGAGCTGATGCTCTCTTAGAACTTGAAGTACAATTCTAAGATGTTCCTCATGCTCCTCTCTGTTCTTGGAGTAGATTAGGATATCGTCAATGAAAACCAATACAAATTTTTCTAAGAATTTGTTGATTACATTATTTATCAAGCACATAAAAGTGTTGGGGGTGTTGATTAATCCAAATGGCACCACCACAAATTCATAGTGACCATATCGGGTCCTGGAGGTTGTTTTGTGGATTTATCCATCCTTGATTCAGACTTGATGGTATCTAGACCTCAAGTCAATCTTTGAGAAAATGGAAGCACCCCCTAATTGGTCGAACAAGTCATTGATTCTTGTTAAGGGGTACTTATTCTTTATAGTTGTGTTATTGATTTGTCTATAATAGATGCACAGTCTGAGTGTGCCATCTTTCTTCTTCACAAACAGGACTGGTGCTCCCCATGGAAACACATTGGGCCGGATGTAGCCTTTTCCCATCATTTCCTTTAGTTGTAGCTTGAGCTCAACTAGTTCGGGTGTACTCATCCTATAGGGTGTCCTAGACACTGGCACTGCTCATGGTGCAAGTTCTATCAAGAATTCAATGTATCTTCTCGGAGGTAGACCTGGTACCTCTTCTGGGAACACATATCTATACTCTCTTCATATGGGGTGGTATTCTAGGTTCATTCTATCATCCTCAATAGATTCCAACACATGTATTGCATATAGAGGACATCCCTTTCTGTAATACTTTTTCATTTGAAGGGATGATATTTGTCTCACTGAGACAAGATTATAAATCCCCTTGAGGGTTATCTTTCTCCCTTCTTCATTTACACATTCTAAGGTTTTATGGTAATAGTCCAACTTAGTTTTATTAGAAGCTAGCCATTCCATACCAATCAACAAGTCATACGATCCTAGGGGAAGTATGTTAAGGGTATCTTGGGTGGGCAATCCATCCATAACGAATTTGCAAGTTGGTATGGCCTCTGCTACTTTTCTTTTGCTGCCAGTGGCTAGTTGTACTAACCATGGCTTAACATGCCTAGCTGGTTGCAGTTTACACTTATCAACAGTCTGAGGGTCCACATAAATCAAATTAGAACCAGGGTCAATTAAAATAGAAACTATATCATTGTCAATCATACCTTCCATCTCCACTATTGAAGCTTGGTGGTCGGCTTGTTTATTATCCACGGCTGCATAAATCTCTAGCATACTTCTAGCCACATCATTGATGATGGTAGCTTCTTGGATGTTGCAAACTCTCCTACTGCTCTAATGTGTTTGTGGACAGTCCCTCAGTGGATGTTCTTCTCCACAATCCCAACATTTCAAGGGTTCCTTCTTTGGGTTATCCGCCCTTCCTGGGTTGCTCCAAAAGGTTTATTTCCACTCTGGCAAGGGAAATTTTGCTGATACACACTTCTAGTAGGAAGGATTATCCTAGAGTCCTTCCTATATTTCTTAAATCTTGTAGATTGGACCCCTTCTTATTGAATCCTGAGTTGCTCTTCTTCTTCCAATCCTCATGAGGTTCTATTTGATTCCCGACTTGTTCATAACAATACCTAGCCTTCTGAATAGTGTCTTCTAAGGTTCTTGGCTCGTCAAACTCAATTCTGTTCTGGTAGGTCTAAGGTAACCCACTGATAAAATGTTTTACTTTCACCTTTTCATCCTTTATGTAGGGTACATACCTCAAGAGATCAAGGAATTTATTGACATATTCCTCTATGCTGAGTTGTCCCAGCTTGAGGTCATAGAACTCTTTAGTCTTCCCATCAAAATATTTTTCTCACAGTTACTTCTTCTTGAAGTGTTTATCAAATTGTTTCCATGATAAGTCCTCTTCATGGATTTATTAAGGTCTTCCCACCAAATGGAAGATTTTCCATTCAGGTTGAAGATGGTTATTCGAGCCTTCAACTTTTCCGAGTAATCATGGACTCTGAAGTACTTGTTTAAACCAAGCAGCCAAGCTTCTACCTCTTCCCCTTTCTTAATCTCACCATCGAAAGAGGGTGGTTTGGATTTCTTGAACTCTTCAGGGTCATGAATTTTGGAATGCTTTCGCTTGTTCCCTTTCCTTTAAGAATGTGAGCTAGTTTTGCTACTAGAAGATCCCTCTAAGTTGCTAGTTTCCTTCCCAGTGGATTCTCCCAATGAGTGTTCCCTATCTCCAGGTTGGAAATTCCTCGAGGTAATCCTGCTAGTGTGACCACTGAGACCACGTTTTCGTATCTCAGGTGGACTTTGACTTCTCCTCATATGTCGTCGATCCACATGACTGGTTGCAGGTCCATGTTGTAGGTGTCTATGTATGTCGGATAATCTTTGCAACAAGACTACATTAATTTCAATTTTCTTTTCCTTCTCCTTTATCAATCTCTCTTTGTCGGCCTTGCAGCTCTGTAATTCATCCATGAGGCTCCTTACTGTTTCATCCAGACCCAAAGGGGTATCCACCACCCCCTCTCATCAGATTCTTCATCTTTATTATGGGAGCCATCCCCCACTTCATGGAATGTCACCATCCTTTATACTTGTGGTTTCTCGTGGTTCACTGACTGCTTGAGTGATGATAAAACACTTTTTGTTAGTTAACATTCTATCAGTTCATGAACAACACATAGTTCATATTTCTTAAATACACACACAATAGAAAGTTTTCATTCTATTATGTAGTAAGGGTTTAACCAGACTCTTTAGGAATGAGGTAAGGTAGGGTGTCATCCTTAAATTTCTTTAAATATAGTTTTTACGCAACTTGTCCATGAGCCCAAGTAGGCCAAGTGTTGTAACCATGCTCTGATACCAATTTGTAACAATCCCAACTCCTAAATAGCCTTTCTAGGGGTGGGGCATCAAATTTTCACTTTTCCTGGTTCATTTTCAGTCCTTTACTTAAGCCAAAACCCTCTTAACCAGCTTCCCAAAAATTACATCTCTAACTAGGTGATTAAACCAGCTAACGAGGTCCTCCTCGTGACATCGGGCTGAAAAACTTGGAGATAAGATCCTGTGTTAGCAAGGTCTCGGCACTTCGGAAGTTCCCGAACTTTGGGAGTTCACAAAACTGTTGACAAATTCCTAGATCGTCGAACAGTGGAGGAAATCAACGGTCCACATCTTCTATTGAGATCCTATGGTTAAGGAGGGGGCTTCAACTATTTACGTGCATCATACCTTTTTTCAAATCCTCAAATTCTTGAAATTTCTCCACGTGCCCCTAGTCCTTCGGCGCTCAGCGATCGGTGATTCTCGTCGAACATTCCTTATTCCACATTATTCCCAAACTCCCAAAATCTCATTATGTTCGACTTTCGACTATCGTTATTGGAATTTTGGCCTTCGACGATCAACGATTTGGGTTGGACGTTCCTATGTTGTATCCCTCACTAAATCTTCTGAACTCTAAAGTTGTCTAAACTCACAAGGTCTTGATTACGCCACCGACCACATTGGCCAGGCATGCATGAACCAAGGATGACACGTAGAATGGGTCAAGGTGACATGTGGCACATCAAGCTGGGGTGCACATCACCCTAGGTGGTGTCACTGCACCTCGTCACCCCGGACTGACACCCTTCTACATTCCTCAGATCTCACGGTTGAGATCTGGTCACGTAGACTTATAGATCTATGGCTTTGGTTACCTCAGGGATTCAATGTTTAGGAGTGTCTCTATGCAAACTCATCTTACCTCCCGAAGCATCCATCCTCTGAATTAAAGGGGCTAGCACCACGCATCCCTGTTGTTCTATCTACGACTGGGAACAGACCTGAAGGATCCCACGATCTATGGTTCTGGGTCCTTCGCGGATCTGGCCTTCGGGGTTTCGGATCCCTGGTCTATTTGGTCAGGTAGGTCCACATAACCACCTGGGGAACCGCCTAACGCCAGTCAACCTCATGGGAAATCGAGTCTCCCAGTTACCTTCAACCAACATAAGGTTGGTGAGTTCGGTCATACTCCGAAGTCCCGAACTTCCGGAGCTTCGAAGCCAAGGAGACATAGCTTCCTTAGGCTTAGCCCAAGGCTTCTGGGTATGGATCATATGGGTTCTTTCGAACAGATCTTGTCCGCTTGTCCTCCAAACGAAGAGACCCCTCCTTTAAGGATTCCACTTCGTTATCCTTCCTGAACTTTTACCATGAAATGGTTAAGGACTTGGGTCTGGAAGAGGCATCCTCTTCAAACAAACATATTCAGATCGTCACAAAATATACCTTCTCAACCATCTTACAAGCTCATGTCCCAGGAAGATTCGGGAGCTAAGTTGGGCATACATACTATTGGTTGAAAGTATAAGGTTACACGGAGAAGGAGGCATATACGCATCATAACCATTCTACACAAAAAACATTTATAAATACACATATGTATAAATTCAAGCATTCATCCATTGTTCTAGTTCAACACATAAAACATGGAAAGTACTTATAGAACCAGACAATGTGAAGCGACTATTGAAAGGGGTGCTCGTTTCCACCCAACCATAGGCTCGGTCAATCCTAACGGATTTGTGACTACCCGCACCCGAGTAAGACCACGATGCACTGCGATGAAATCCTTTCTTCTGGCTCAATGACAATAGGGATGGAGGTTACTCTCCTCATCCCGTAGTATCTTGGCAATGGTTTACATGATACTGAGCAAGGAGGACCAGCCCCATTTATGAGCTTGTATCATAACTCCACTAGCCATCTCCCTGTGACCAAAACACTTATTTTCGATTTCTTACTTCAACCCGATAGCTTCGCCTCTCATTTTTGCACTCTTCACAGGTCTCCCTCTACCCACCACACCTTCCTTTCTTGCCTCTTTCAGCAAGGTTGCATGTGGCTCGAATTCCCAGTTCGCGGTCAGGTCTGGAAGCCTTACAGATGGGTGCTCTGCCCCATCCCCTCATTAACTTTTGAGGAGGTCTTCCCAACTACCAACCTGACTGTAATTCATTTATGGGTTAGAGGACTATTCTGGTCCTGAGCAATTAAATTCAATAAGTACTAGTTTGGTGAAGGTTAATACAACCATTCCTGGTCCCCTTCACCGTCTCTTTTCATAGCATTCATGGTCTTTCTTAGTACACCCCCCTTCCGGCAATCATACAACACTTATCTATGTTTCTAGTAATTAATAGAATTTACATTCATGGAACTTTTATACAAATTCCATCGAATCAAACATTCACACATATTAAGTTTGGCATAGTCTCTTGGCCATTATAGTTATATTTACAAACTGGGAGAAACAGGGTGTTATATTCTCAACTCATCGACCCAAGGAATGCACCATTCATTTATCAGGGTTAACCCAAGGGATGTACCGTCTATTTATCAGGGCTAACCTAAGGAATGAGCCATTTGTTTATCAAGGTCCCTGACACAGTTGACTGGGACTATGAGATGTGGTTCTAGAAATCTAGCTTTCCAAAATGGAGCCTTGCATTCTTCCTTCTTCAAAATTGTCAAAAAAATTTGGGTACTCTTCCCGCACGTTTTCTTCATTCTCCCATGTAGCATATTCATGACCATTTCAAGTCCATTGAACCTTTACCATCCCTATGGATTTGTTCCTAATCACTTTGACTTCTGGTCCAAGATGCGTATTGGTTCCACCTGGAAATCCCCTTCATGCTCCATCTGGGTCACATTCCAATGAATTATGTGGTTAGGATCAGGTACATACTTCTTTGATAATGATACATGAAATGCATTATGCGTTGTCATGGATGCAAGAAATGATATCATGTATGCAACTAGCCCTATATTTTCTAATATTTCAAAAGGTCCACAATATCTCACTGCCAACTTTGGGAAACTTCCTAATCTTAGTGAATTTCTCTTTGCCTTTACTTTCAAAACTGCATGTTCTCCCACTTTAAAATATCTAAAAACTCTATTCTTGTATGCATAAATTTTCTTCCTATTCTAGGCATCCTTTAAATTCTCTTTATCCTTTCCATTTTATTCCATTTCCTTAAAAAAATATCGCCCAACAAATGCTTTGTCTACTGGATTATCCCAATTCACCAAAGTGTTACATATTTTGTCATACAATGCTTCAAATGGATTCATTTTCAATGAGGCATGATACCCATTGTTGTAGGAAAATTAAACTAAATGAATATAATATTCCCACTTTAATGGTTGATCCATTATATAGATTCTAAGCATGTCCTCAATTATCTTGTTAGTATTTTATGTTTTCCCATTTGACTTGGGATGATACGTTGTACTGAGATTCAAATTTGTTCCAAAGCCCTTGAACAAACCTTTCCAAAAATTGGATGTAAACTTTGGATCTCTATCTTAAACTATTGTCTTAGGAACTCCATGTAGCCTAGAAACTTCTTTCATGTATATATATGCAATATTTGTTGCCTTGTGTGTAGTCATACTGGAATAAAATGTGTTGATTTAGTAAATTTATCCACCAACACCATGATGGAATCATATTGCTTCATTGTTCTAGGAAGCTTAGTAATAAAATCAACTATAACTACTTCCCACTTCCATTCTAGAATGGGAAATGGTTGTAGAAAACCTGTTAGGTTTCTATGCTCTGTCTTCACTTTTTGGCATTCTAGACATTTGGCTATGTAATTAGCCATTTCTTTCTTTATTCTCGACCAAAAGTATTGGATAATTACTGCTGCAATTGTCTTCTGATATCCTGGGTTCCTGGCATATGGCACATTGTGCATTTCCTTCATAATTGTATTTTTCAACTCATTGGAATTCAACACATATACTTTTCCCTTGTACATGAGAATTTCATCTTCTTTCAACACATAGAAATTAAATTTCTGCTGAAAATTACCTTGTTGTAATGTTTCTTCTATTTTCACATATTGCTGATCTGAATTCGTTGTTGCAATAATTTGATCTTTCAAATATGTCATGTACATGTTGATGTTTCCACATGCACTTCATGATCTGTCATGTTCATTGCTTCAACTACTTGATTTTCTTTTCCTTTTATATGATTAATTTCAAAGTCATATTCACTCATAAATTACAACCATCTAGTTTGTCTAGCATTTAGTGTTGGTTGTCCAAACAAATGTTTCAGACCACAGTGGTCTGTTCTTAACTCGAATTTATTACCCATAAGGTAATTACTCCACATTTTTAATGCATGTTCAATAGTTGCTAACTCTAAGTCATGTGTAGCATAATTCCTCTCATGCTCTTTTAATTTTTGGACTCATAGCATACCACATGGTCCTTTTGATTAAGAACTCCACCAAGTCCAGGGACGATTTTAAGGATGGAAATTTATTTTTAAATGTAGAAACCTTGGTGAATCTTACCAATCCTTCATATGCCAACTATAAATGTTTGGCGATATTTTTGTAAAAATATTCAAATTTCTAACGATTTTATATAGTTTTTATAATTTTTTGGCGATCTTTAAGGTAAAATAATTTTATCCTATAGTATTTGGGTGAATCATTTTTAAAATAGTGAATCTCGTTTTTGGAAAAACCATGGAAAATTGTCCCATGAGCGAAATTTATCCCCTAAAATCATCCATGACCGAGTCCTTCCTTGCATACATCGATGGACAAAAGAAAATCTTCATTTGGATCTGCAATCTTCAATATTGGTGCACTTGTCAATATTTCCTTCAACTGTTGAAAACTCTCTTCACACTTGGAAGTCCATTCAAATTTCAATCCCTTCTTTTGCAAAGAAGTGATTGGACTTGCAATTCTTGAGAACCCTTTTATAAATCTTCGGTAATAACCGGAAATACCCATGAATGATCTGACCTCTGTCACATTCTTTGGCACTTTTCATCCTCTAATGGCCTCTATCTTCTTGGGATAAACCTCTATCCCTGTTGCTGAAATTATATGACCCTAGTAGTGAATCTTATTTTGGTAAAAGATGCACTTATTTAGATTAGCATACAATTTATGATCTCTTAAACCTTGCAACACCATTCTTAAATGGTTCTCATGTTCTTTTGATTTAGAGCAGATGAGGATATCATCTAAGAACACAATTTCACAAACTTCTCCAGGTACTCCCTGAACACTCCATTCATCAAGCACATAAAAATTGTTGGGGCATTTGATAGCCCAAATGGAACTATTGTGAATTCATAATGCCCATATCTTGTTCTGAATGTTATCTTGTTGATGTGTTCTTCATTTATCCTTACTTGACGATAGCCTGATCTCAAGTCAATCTTCGAAAATATTCTTGCACCTTTCAGTTGGTCAAACAAATCATCAATTATTGGCAAAGGATACTTATTCTTTATGGTAACCTTATTAAGTTGCTTGAAATCAACACACAACCTTAAGGTTCCATCCTACTTCTTCACAAAAAGAAATAGCTCCCCAAGGTGACACACTTCGACATATATACCCCTTCTTCAAAAGTTATTCAAGTTGCATATGCAACTCTTTTAGTTCTGGTGTACCCATTCTGTAAGGCATCTTAGACACTGTGGCAGCTCCTGGCACCAAATCAATAGAGAAATCAATGTCTCTTTTTGGTGGTAGACCCGGAATTTCTCTAAAAACATCTTCAAAATCCTTCAAAATTGGATGGTCTTCAATGCTTGCCACTTTGTCTTTGGTTTCCTCCTCCATATGCGTTGCAAGCATATGGCATCCTTTCTTGAAGCTCTTCTTCAAATGCATAGATAAAATATCTCTAATAGCTATGGCTCTTGGAATGCCTTGAATCTTTCCTTGTTTCCTTTCCTCATCAAGACATGTGATTGTCTTGTTGTAACAGTCTAGGATAGCATGACGTTTTTCCAACCAATCCATGCCAATTAAACAATCATATGAACCCAATGGTATGATGTTTATATCCACCTTTGTATTGAGTCCATTCATGTCTCTCGTACAATATTTAACTAACTCGTTGATTTTCCTCTTAGCCCCCATGGCTAACTAAACTAACCAAGATTTCTTATGCTTACTTCTTTGCAAGTGAAATCTTTCAACAATGTTATCATTTATCTAACTATGGCTAGATCCAGAATCAATTAAAATTGTTATAGGCTCATTATTGATGTTACCTTCCACTTCAATCATGGGATATTGATACTCTTCCTATTTTTTATCCAAGGATGCATAAATTCTTGGCATGCTCATGCCTATGTCTTCCATTGTTTTAGCCTCTTGAATTTTGTTGACAGTCCCCATTCTTTCTCCTCTGTGAGGGAAATCCTTATGTAGATGATTTCCCCCACATCCCCAACATTGCATCAGCTACTGCCTTAGCCTTTTTCCAAATGAATCTGTAGTCTTGTGTTCATTTTGGCAGACTTGACCTTGTTGATTCGCTTGGAAATTATTCCTGAAAAGGGGTGGCTTAAAACCCTTCCACCTTCGATCCTTCTTATCCTTCATCTTGGCATTACAATATTTTGGAAAACTGGTCTTCCTTTGCTCTTTTCATACAAATTCCTTGCTCTCCTTATCGTTTCCTCCAAGGTTTTGGGGTTATCATATTGAATCTTATCATTATATAAAGAGGGTAACCCACTCAGAAACCTTTGTGTTTTGACTTTCTCATCCTTGATGAAGTCAACATACTTCAACAATTCAAAGAACCACTTCTCATATTCCTACATTGTCATGGTTCCCAACTTGAGTTCAAAGAACTCTTTCATGATTCTTTCATAGTAATTCTCGGACAAATATTTCTCTTGGAAATATCCCTTGAACTATCTCCATGAGAGTCTTTTCTCATCAAGGTTCTTCCCTTTCTTAAGTTGATCCCACCACATGGTTGCCTTCCCTTGCAAGTGGTAGGTGGAAATTCTAGCTTCTACCCTAGATGGGTAATCTTGAAACTGGAAATTTTTCTTCATTTCCAATAGCTAGGCCTCTGACTCTTCTCCTTTCCTATGCTCACCATTGAAACTTGGTGGCTTAATATTCTTGAGTTCACCCTGCAATATTTCTGCCTTAGGTCTTCTCCTTTTCCTTTGAACAAGACACACACTTGGGCTGCTCCCTGGACCTAAACTTGCATGAGTTCTTCTGATGGAATGACTTAGAGAAAGATAGTATCTACTCATGCTTCTTGACTTCCTATCATTCCCATGATCATCTCTTTTTCTATGGGATCTTGATGTTGATACTTGTCTAGCACTAGTTGCTTGCTTAGTGCTAGAGTCCTTGTTAACTTGCTTCTGTAGCATATTTAGGGTTTGAAGTATATCTTCTTGAGCCTTCATTATCCTCTTGTTGGCATGTTTTTCAGGAAAATAATGTGCTTGTCATTGATGGAAAGAACAACAATGATGACATTCATAATATTGATGGCAAGAACAACAACATCGATGGTTTCCTTACAGCAAGAAAAGCGTCAATGAGGAAAGTGTCAATGATGGAAAATAGGGAAAGGAAAAGCTCAGGTGAAGAAGCAAACAGTAAGAAGAGATCACAGCTCAGAAGATATAACATTTTTCACTTTCGAGAAGTGCAACCGAGGTCCAAGAGAAAAACATGCAAGAGGAGAAAAGGTCGAGACCTTTGAACACTTAGAAAATATTCTAAGTCATAGAAATCATAAAGCTCGGGAGGAAGAATGATAGTGGTCATTGGATCACAAATCTTGACTACCCGATAATCGTTAGATCAGCGCCCAATGGCCAGAGGAAGTGCAAAAGAGAAATACAAATCTGATCTGTTGGATCTGAGCGATGAACACCAACAACCGTCGGATCCAGTATAACTACGAAGAGGATAATGGGCGAGATCCATCCTCCAATTCCACGAAATGTGAAATCACGATGAGATCCTAGTTGTTGAATCCAGAGGAAATGTGACGAGAGATCAACATTTCACTAACTGAAGAGTCAAAGGAAAGAGGTGATATAACATTTGAAGTCGTAAAACATGAAATCACGATAAGATATGGACCGTAAGATGATAGAGGGTTGTGGACCATTGATCTAGACTATTTTGGATATCGAGAGTTAGAAAATTTAGGGTTGGATCACGTTCAAACATCTGAAACATGAAATCGCAATAAGATCTGGACCATCGGATCATTGAGGATCTGGACTGTTGATTTGATATGAAGTCTGAGTTTTCGAAGAGGAGATCTTGACCATTGGATCGAGGACTAATCTGGGCCGTCAAATCTAGGAGAAGAACATATGCCATGAGAGGAGATCCACGTCAGCAAGGATAGTTGTAGACCATGTCAGCAAGGACCATGTCAGACAGGAACTCGCGAAATCCTAAAATGCAGAAGGTAATC
>JASDQU010368105.1:0-11495 GCA_032191745.1 Picea mariana
CATCTCTTCTCAGAGATAAGCCGCCACCATTCCAGCAAGCTTGTTTCCGCTGCATTTTTACAGTTTCAGCTTATTTCGTTATTTAATAGAAAACCAGTTTTACTGTATCTCTGTTATTTTTGTGTTAAGCACCTATTAATAATCTGTATTCATTTCGTTCTGCTCATAAAATCCGAATCACTTTTTTCAGAAACAAGTCCATTACTTAGGCCATGTTATTTCTGAGGAAGGAGTGGCAGCTGATCCTGACAATTTTAAAGCCATTATGGATTGGCCTACCCCAAAGGATGTATATGATATCAGATCCTTTATGGGCCTAGCAGGATACTATAGGAGGTTCATAAAGGGATTCTCCAAGATTGGTTGCCCAATCACCTCCCTTCAGAAAAAGGGGGTTAAATTCATTTGGACATCAAAATGTGAAGAAATATTTCAAGAGATGAAATACCTTCTAACTAATGCGTCTGTGTTGAATATTGCAGACCCAAACAAGGGCTTCCTTGTGTGTATAGATGCCTACAAGGAAGGGCTTGGAGGAGTCCTTATGCAAGAAGGACATGTGATTTGCTACGAATCCAGACAATTGAATGAGAATGAAGTCAATTATTTGACCCACGATGTGGAATTGGTTGCCATAGTGCATGATTTAAAAATGTGGAGGCATTACCTGTTAGGTCGAATATTTGTGCTTATGACAGAGCATAGTGGGTTGAGATATTTGTTTGACCAACCAAAAATCAATGTTAGACAAGCTAGGTGGATGGCTCTCCTTAGTGAGTTTGATTTTAAAATCAAACATATCAAAGGACATGAGAATCGGGTGGCTGATGCCCTTAGTAGAAGTATGAAAGTGGTTCACTTGGCAGCTAGCTGTAAGTACCAGTGAATCATACATCAAAGAGAGAGTCAAAAGTGCACAAGAAACATATGCATTTTTCAAGACCGTGACATCATACCTAAATCAAGAGCCCACAGGGCTGAAGTATGAAGGCCATTAGATGTTTAATGATGGCCTACTAACTTACAAAGGTAGATTGTATATTCCAAATTTTGATGACTTGAAGAGGTTCATAATGGATGAACTACACAAAAGACCATATATTGATCATCCTGGTTATCAAAAAATGGTCACGGCCACTAGAAGACTATTCTATTGGCCTAGACTGAAAAAGGACATAGCTAATTACTTTGCTAAGTGTCTAGAATGCCAACAAGTTAAGGAAGAGCACCGACACCCAACAAGGCTATTGCAACCCCTACCAATTCCCGAATGGAAATGGGAAACCATCTCCGTGGATTTCATCATAGGATTACCAAATTCAACCAAACATAACGATGCCATCATGGTAGTTGTGGAAAAACTGAGCAAGGCTGCTCACTTCATACCCATCAAGTCAACTTGCAAGGCAATAGATATTGCTAGTATTTTCATGAAAGAGATATTTAGACTGCATGGCATGCCTAAGGAAATTATATATGATAGAGATACAAAATTTACTTCAAACTTTTGGAAATCTTTGTTTGCTGGTTTTGAAACAAAATTGCTCTTTAGTAAAAACTATCACCCTCAAACTGATGGGAAAACAGAGAGGGTAAACCAAGTGTTATAACACATGATAAGGATGCATGTAATGCATCAACCCAAGAAGTGGGAGGACTACCTACCACTGGAAGAATTTTCCTACAACAATGGCTATCAAGAGTCATTAAAAATGAGCCCTTTTGAAGCCCTCTATGGAAGATAATGCAACATTCCAATCAGCTGGAACAACCCAGTAGAAAGAGTTACAATAGAGCCAGATATGCTAAAGGAAATGAAACATCAAGTAAATCAGATTAGAGAGAACATGAAAATAGCTCAGGACAGACATAAGAGCTATGCAAACAAAAAAAGAACTCCTAGATAATTCAAAGCAAGGGATCATGTGTATCTCTGAGTTAGACCGAGGAAAATATCTTTGAGGATGGGAGCTTGTTCCAAGATGGCACCTTGGTATTGTGGACCCTTTGAAGTTTTGGATAGAGTGGGACCGATAGCCTATAGGCTAGCACTTCTTCCCATAGTGAAGGCACATAATGTTTTCCATGTTTTGTTATTAAAGAAATATGTACATGATTCTAATCATATTATTAACTGGTTTGTGATTCAGGTGGAACTCGAGGGATAATTCATGCCAAAACCTCAATGCATAATAGACAAGAAGGAAACCCCACTTAGGAACAAAACCATTGCACAGGTCAAGGTGCAGTGGAAACTCTTTGGCCCAGTTGAGGCTACATGGGAAATGGAGGATGCCATGAAACATGCATATTAATTTTATACATACAGAGCACATCGACAGATAGAACATTGAGGATGACGTTCCTTTAAGGGGGAGGGGATTATAATACCCCTGTTTCCCCCAATTTGTAAATATAACTATAACTGACCAAGAGATTATGGCAGACTAGATATGTGTGAATGTTTGATTTGATGAACCCTTGTATAAAAGGGTCAATGTATGTATTTTTTGTTATTAATAGAAAATGGATATGTGTTGCACAACTACTGAAAATGGGAGTTTTCCAATATAGACCATGGATGATATGAGAGATATGGTGAGGGAAACCAAGAATGGTTGAGATGACCCTCACTGAACCAGTACATACTGAATGTAATTGCTCAACAATCCTTTGACCCAAAAATGAATTACCAGTCAGGATGGTAGTTGGAAGGCCCTCCTCAAAAGTTAATGAGGAGATGGGACAGGGTACCCACCTATAAGGCTTCTAGGCCTGACCAGAAGTTGGGGATTTAGACCCACACAACCTTGCCAAGGAAGGCAAGAAAGGAAGTAATTCAGGGGATAGAGGAAGATCTGCAAGGAAGCATAGTGGAGGAAACGATCTCCAGAAGGAAAGAGAGTGTTGTTCAACTTTGGAGTTGAGAGGAAAACTGAGAAGCAAGCTCGTTATGGATATAAGAAGCCATGGGAAGGGTTTTCGCTACAAGCTGATAAACGAGGCTGATGAGTGACTGTGGAAGTACTCATGCATACCTCCTTTCTTGGTATAGAGAAAACCGGTTTCCAAGATCCTGGGGTAGGAGGAGAGTAACCTCCATCCCTGATTGTCGTTGAGAAAGAAGAAAAATACTCTTTTAGAGTGTCATGCTTTAGCTCAGGGATGGCCAATGGTAAATCCGTCAAGAGTGGCTGTGCCTATGGTTGGGTGGAAACAGACACCCCTTTCAGTAGTTGCTTCACGGTTTACAGTTTCTGATAAGTATTTCATACTATGTGTAATAAAATGGATGTGATGATTGCATGCCTGTGCTTATGTTTAAGTTTTATAGTGTTTGAACAATTATTAGAAATGCTCATTTTCTTTTGTAAACTACAATATTTACATGGTCTTCCATTTTCCCTAGTTTAATAGTTAGAGAGCTATGGGACGTGAGTCTGTAAGTAAGTCTATATATGCTGCAATTTATGTACTAGTTGGAGATTTCCTGTGGGGACTTTTCCCCAAGATGGGATTTGTAGTGCAAGAGTCGGGATGGGTTTAGCCAGATCGTTTCGGTGTTTTCAACCTCTCAAATTCCCTTTGTGGGAAGACTAAGATTGAATCTGGTGGAAGTAGGGTGCCTCTATCAGACCCTTCACCTGTATGACCAAGGGCTCATACCCCAACCTTAATCAAATCTCGTCTAAAAGCTGAGTGTAGCCCCTAAAACTTGATAAAGTTCCATATGACCTAGGGTTGGAAACCCCCCCTTAAGCCTGAAAGGAGTGAAGCTATTCGAGCTTCGAAAATCTAAGAATTCAGAGCTCCGAGACATATGAATTCACAACCCTCGAAAAAAGCCGAAGGCCGGAGTTGCGAATTAATGATGTTCATGGATCAAGGAATCCATTGGGGATCTCTCTTAGCCGTTAGATCGAAACTAGTGAGGGGTACCGCTAAGTACTTCGAAGAAGTCCCACTTCGGGAGGATAGGGGTGGTCTAACGCCGAAACTCTCGAATGTTTGTGTCACGAAGTTAATCTAGACCATTGAGAGTAGAGGGATGCGTTTCCATATATCAACGACTATTCAAAATTTTGGTTATTTGTCGATATCAAAGTGTAAACACAAGAACGCACGAGTTTCCCTAAAGCTCTATAAGCCAGAGTAAATCCTAGCTATGAACGCTAGGTGCATGTGGTGATAGATTAGGCATGGTTTAGAGTTTGGAGCTCTAGGAGGAGTTTGGAAGTTACACGCCAAACTCCCGAATGCCAAATTTATGAAGTGACGTGGACGGTCTATCCTTGAATCCCTCGAGATACCTCTCAACCGTTGATCTAAGCACTCCATTGAGAACCCCTCTTAACTTCCCAACCAACCAGAACATGTCATGGCCCCTCTTGTCCCCTGTCAAATGTCGTCCGTTGGACCAGAGCCGTTGGATGAGAGGGTACATGGCAGGAGATCCGTTAGTCTAGAGACTTAGTACTCTGGAGGAACTTGCCCAAGAGTCTTCAAAGTGTGAAGACTCCCAAAGTCGTGAATGACAAAGTAAATCTCAATCGTTGATAGGAGGACAGGTGGCACCAGATCCGATAGTCCAAAGACTTGGCCTTCGAGTGGATTCGAGATGTGGTGAGCTGATAAGTTCTGAAGCCTGGAGTTGTGAAGTAATGTGAGCCTTGGATATATGGATCTACATGGATAGATCTTGACTGTGATATTTGAAGGACATTAGAAGGATGTTTTTATGAGGTTGACGTGGCTCACTGATATCATCCGGGGTGATGTGGACCCGCAACTAAGGTGAAACATGTCACCATGATATATATGTTTTACAGACCCCTTATGCCTATTAGAGCATGACATATGTCACCCCCTGATGAGGGAACGTGTCACCCCTGGCCCTTGCTATGTGTCAACCTCTGGTACGTTCCCGCCTGGCCAAAGTGGTTGGTGATGTGACTAGAACTTTGGGACTCTAGAGGATTTGGGGTGTAGTATCGTAGAGAGACCGAAAGGCCCGAAGGCTGGAGCCACGTGGAAAGATTATGAGACTTTAGGAGTTCAGGACTCTGGGAGGTCTTGTCCGTAGAAAAAAAGGGGCACTCAATGCCGAAGCATCGAACGCCAAATCATCCTTAGGTGTATGCCTTAACGAGGAGGCTGATCTGCCATCGGATTTAATGGTGGATAGATCTCTACCATAGATACAAGAGCGCTAGGGGCTCCGGGACATCAAGGAATTCTTGATGATATGTATGAGATGGAACCACATGGATGCCACATGGCCCTTGACTAATAACACCTGAAGAGCTTTGGGAGGCAATAAATTGCAAACTAGAGCCGAATTTTTCAGTATGGTGGTGACCATTAGAAATCTCGTGGCGAGCAGAAGCTGATGGAGATCTCAGAGTTAGGATTTGAAATAGTTAAGGAAAATGAAATTATGATGCCCCACCCCTTAAAAGAGTAATTAGGGGCCGAGTGTGTTACAAATAACTATTAGAGAAGGGTGTGATTTGACCAAGCACCTCAGCTTGTGGGTCACCTATCATAATTGTACCGAAGAAGGATGGGATTTGGTGAATGTGTATCGACTACATAGTAATATGCAAAATATTTCACCAAGTTGGATCTCAAATCGGGATACCTCTAGGTACATGTCAAGGAAGAAGACACCTGGAAGAATGCCTTTAAGAGAAAACAAGGTTTGTATGAATGGTTGGTCATGACATTTGGTTTACGTAATGCACCAACTACATTTATGAGACCGATGAATGACATATTACACCCATATTTAGATTCATTTGTTACAATCTATTTGGATGATATATTGGTTTATAGTGCTACTTGGGAGGAACACATCTCACATCTCATGTAGATGTTAGAGACTCTGAAGAAGCACCGAATGCTGGCTAACCTTAAGAAATGTGATTTTGCTTAGCATTCTTTGGTGTATTTGGGGTATGTGATCGATGGAGGGGAGTTCAATATAGATCCTGCAAAGATGGAGGCCATCGTGAAATGGCCAATTCCTACAAATATTACTGAAGTTAAAAGTTTTTCCGGGGAAACACAGTACTTGCTGAGGTTCATAGTTTCATTTATAGCAATAGCTACACCACTCCACACCATAACAATGAGTGGCAAGAGTTTCCAGTGGGGGGAGATTCAACAAAAGGCTTTCGAAGAGTTGAAAAGAAAGATCAGTCAAGCACCAATTCTTGCATTACCAAACTTGCAAAATCCTTTCGAAGTGGAGACATATGGAAGTTGGTATCCATGGGAGTAGTTTTGATGCAAGGAGGAAGGCATGTATGCTATCATTATGAAATATTTCACGGGACTGTTCTCAACTACCCTACCTATGACATGGAAATCTATGCCCTACTTCAAGTTGTCAAGAAGTGAAAGTACTATTTGATGGGAAAGGAGACCATCATCCATATAGATCACCAATTTCTACAATATTTGCAGGCCTAGAGTAAGCTACAACAAACTAGACATTACAAGTGGATGGGGTTTTTACAAAAAAATCATCTAGTCATCAAGTATAAGAAGAGAAACACATACAAGTTTGGAAACATGCTTTCAAGGCCACCCACATCCATGATTACAACTTTGGGAACTTTGATGCACATGGATCCTTTTACCCAAGATGCATACAAAGAAGAATACACAGAAGATGAGGACTTGAAGGAGGTGTTTCAACAACTATAGGGCCAAAATCATATAGAAGAAGGTGACGACAAGGATGACTATCATTTCCAGAATGGGTTACTCTAGAAGCTTGAAAAGCTCTGTGTCCCTAAATGTGAACGACTGCAACTTATCGAAGAGTCTCACACCTCCAAGGTTGCAGGAAATTTTGGTGTTAGGAAGACAATTGCCAACTTAAAAAGGTATTTGTACTGGCCCAAAATGTAAGAATATGTAGCACAATATATTAGAGGATGTATACTTTGTTGTATCAACAATCCCAATAACAAGAAGCAAGGTTTATACCATCCCTTACCTGTACCCACTCGATCTTGGGAAAGCATTTCTGTGTATTTTGTGGGAGGTTTACCAACAACTAGGAAGGGACATGACTATCTATTTGTGGTAGGTGACAAGTTTAGCAAGATGTTCATTCTCATGCCTTGTAAAAAGACCATCAAAGGACAAGAAGGAACAAACATGTTCTTTGAACAGGTCTGGGTGCACTTTGGGATACCAAGGAGCCTCATCTCATACAGGGATACTAGATTTTTCATTGCATTTTGGACTACATTGTGGGAGAAGATGGAAAATAAGTTGAAAATATATACAACTTTCCATCCACAGACAAATGGGTAGACATAATAGACAACACGACCTTGGTGCATCTTTTGAGGGGTTACAATCAGAAGCATCTGAAGACCTGGGATGAAAATCTGATCTATATTCAACACTCTTATAACATAACAATCCACACTTCTACTAGTAAGTCCCCTTTTGAAACTTGTTTTGGGTATTTGTCGACTTCTCCCTTGCACTAATACATATGGTGTTTAAGTCCGATGGGAAGTTTTAATGGTACAGATAAAAGCGACCTTACCTTCATAAATTACTAACTAATTCTCAAAATTTCGTTATATTTTTTTCTTGGTGCCACGATGTTTGTAAGACTTTCGACAAAGGACGTGAATCGCTGGAATTTCGACTCCCCTTTGAAGATTTGCAACAAAACAACCTTTTTTGTGGCCCACTCAACTACGTATAAAAATGCTTGTATCTAGGCAAGACCGATGATGCCACCATGCTAACATCAACGTCGTGACCCCACCATTTCCCCATGGCCTGCCACTGTGGCACCCATGTGGCACTACCACGTCAACAAAGTATTCGTCTCATAGGTGTTTTTGGCACCTTGGGCCTTAATGATGCTAGCTAGAGAGGATAAAAATGTCCATGGTGAGCTTATTATTCCCACTGAGATGTAACAGGTTGTCTCGATATGTCAATTATATGTGACTGGATGAGAGATATTGGAAGGGACAAGGATTAATGGATGAACATAGTGCAGATTAAAAGTTCACATGACGTGGGAAAATTGGACAGTATCTGACACAGATCATGTGCCATTTTGCTAGATAGGCTATGAGCGAATCTCAAGTCAGAAGTTAGTTAATGTGACCAATGACATCGTATGATGGTCGGTCTTGACCAGTACTGCCACGTCCCAAAGTTATCCCTTTATATAATGGAGGGACACTAGTCCATGACATTATTGTTAGGGCCCTCCATCAATTCGTCGTTGCATCAACTTGTTGAAGTGAGACTAGCACTAAGCAACTAGTGCGATATAGTGGGCATGAGTGTTAGTGTTTGTTTGTTGAGACATAACACAATATGTCGACCATGAGGGAAAATTGAGAATGATTCAAGTAGAAAGACAAAGGTCACAATATGACACCCATATGCAGATGGTGCCACCAGTAAAGAAGAACCACACTGCATCAACATTGACAGTCTAGGAGGCCCCAAGACAGAGAAAGGGGGATTCACCAACAATAATGGGACAACCAAAGGAAAATGAAAACATCTTGAGGGGTGGAATCTATCATTCCAAAACAGATGAGGGACTGTGACAGTACAAGGAGACATGACACAAAGTAGTTCATGAGAAGGAACATGTTTAGATTGGTCGGGCCAAATGTGGGTTGAAGGTGTTTGACCCAGTTATAGGATACCACAATAGTTGTTGTTGGATTACTGAGAGGGGGGGTGAATCAATAATAGATCAATTTAATCCCTTTTCACCATAAAATGCAAGTGTTATATCAATGTAACACTATCATCCAATAACTGCAGAGTAAATAAACAATTAACAAATGAGAAATCATACACATACACAGTACACCCGTGTTTTTACGTGGAAACCAAAAGCGGGAGAAAACCACATAATGCTTTTTCTTATATGTCTTGAAGAATTACATTCATTGAAAGCACCATCTTCCTTTGTTTTCTAGTTGTAACTAGAAGGAGGCTCCAACCCCCTAGTTTCTTAGGATACAACGTGAGGGAAGCTCCAACTCCCCAATTCTCTCAGCTACAACCAAAAGGAGGCCACAACCCCCTATGTTCTTCGACTACAATCGGAAGGTGGCTACAACCACCTGTCCTTGCCCCGTCCAACCGCCCTAACATAGAAGTAGAATGATGAAACCACTGTCACACTATCTCTGTGAGATATACTTTTGTAAACCTATACCAATCAACCTATAATCAACCTGTACCACAAAAAAGTGCATCAACGATGCACCAACCTGTACCAAACAGCCTGTAATCATCCTGTACCATAAACAAGTGCATCAACCTGTACCATCAACAAGTGCATCAACCATGCACCAACCTATACCTCAACCTGTACCATCAACGAGTGCATCAACCATGCACCAAATATGTACCAATCATGCATCAAATATACATAAACTATGACTCATCAAGATGTACCAACATCATCAACTATATACCTCATGTATGTGCCAACTCATCAACTAATTGTCTAAACCATGTACCCAACATGTACCTCAACCAAAATCCCTCATCAATTTCATCATCCAAATTTGTTTTTTAACTCTGTAATAGACCTGGTGTATATGATCACATACCTGTAAACCTTCCTTAACAAGAGACTAGCATTTTCATCAAATTTTACTTTAGTCTCACATGACTAGTTTTAGATTAGTCAACAACCCTAACTTGAAATAATCATAACTATGTACCTGTAATGAATAAAGATATGAAAATGGTACACAATGTTCTTCAATTTCTTTTATGCAATTCCTCCAGATTTCACTACTTGGAACCTCTCAGAAAAGAAGTTATAGCAAAAATGGCATACCTTATTGAATTCTGGCTTATTCTAGAGAGCGAACTTGTAGAGCGTGCATTGCACATAATATTTGTTCTATGGATCTAAAAAATGTACACATAATACTAAATACTTTACTGTAACCAATACATTTTGTCTTACTGAATTTGGATCTGTTATGAAGAAGTTATGATGTTTTTACTCGAAACACCTATTTTATACTAGTTTCAAGACTAGCCACGAGCCCTATTTTCCAGAGAGTGTAACTCCAAAAAATACAATGAACCACAAGATGAAATTTGTATCACAACTACTTGGATATGTTTCCTCAACGACTGCCTAATTTCATAGTATGAATCATTCTAGATTTTTTTTTATTGCGAAAATGGTGAGATGACCTGTAAATAACATACCTTAGAAAGCATCATCAAAAGAATTTATCCTCCCTTGAATTTCGGCCTTGTTTACTTCACATTCCCTCTGAAATTCGACTTAGATATCCTTTTCTTACCTCAGTCACTTGTAGATATTCAATATGCTCAAGTGTGATTGAAATTAGAGAGCCTTTCCTCTTATTTATACTTTCATGTAGCTTCCTTAAGGGGTTACCTTTTAACCATCTTAGCCAACTTTCCTTATTTTAGGGCTAACCCACTTCTAACCACTTGTCCACTTAGTAATTTCTCCATTAACTTTATTATTTAAATAATTTGTTTTGCATCCTCTTTGACTTATAGTACACTCATCACTTCACTTTATTATTTAAATAATTTCTTCTTTGAAAACACTTTAACTACTTTGACCTTTTGGGGCTTCTAGATGACTCATGAAGGTTCTCCAACTTCACATGGCCATAACTCTCTAACAGTGAGGAGTTATGTGACATTCCACATACCACCGGAAATGGCATGACATGTATTATCCATATAGAATAGTATTACCTACAAATATATCAAAGCTCATACCATTATCCATCAAACAAACTTGGGTCCATTACCCAAACCTTTTGTTAAGAACCAAATATCAATATAGCATAGAAAAACCTCAGAAAAAGTACTCAACGCCTTGAAAAAGAGATAATTTCAGATAATAATCCTCTTCAAGGGGGCAACCTCCTTTTACCCCACTTAAATGTTCAAGTACAAGATGGTTCAAAATGAAAATGTCTCCTTGGTATATATAAGAGACTAGGAGGTATAATTACAACTAATGGCCTAAAGCCGACATAAATAAAATAAAATTACTAATATAATATGCCCCAATTAAGGGGTAATGAGCCAATATTAGGGATTAACATGCCCCTCCCCTTGAGATAAGTGTTGTCCGCAACACTTGAGTAACTCTGGATGCTTCTGTATAAAAGACTCATCTTCCCAAGTGGAATCTTCAGCCGGTAGTTTCCTCCATTTAATGAGATACTCTGAAATGGATCTATTCCTCAGCTGGCGAATTCTTGTGTCAGTGATGGCTTCAGGGTCCAATATGATTTTTCCTTCCTCGTCAAGTTCTAGAAATATAGTTTGAACTAGGATCTTGTCGCCTATAACCTTCTTTAAGCATGAAACATGGAAAACTAGGTGTACTCGTGAAGATGCAGGCAGCTCCAATTTGTATGCCATAGTACCAATCTTTTGCAACACCTTATAAGGGCCATAGTACTTTGGTG
>JASDQU010368106.1:0-10664 GCA_032191745.1 Picea mariana
TTGCTGTAGCAGTCACTCTTCTTGGACAGAATTTGTTAGGGCTGCTTAGTGGATTCCTTTCAGCCTTTAGATTGGTCAATGTATTTTTTGTTTCAGCCCTATACTAGATGTTTGGTATGCTGATTGGTTTTCTGAGATCTCCCTAAAGTTCTTATTGGCAAAACTGTTCACAAGATCATGATGAGATCTAGCCCCGAGGGTTTGATCAATGATCCTTAAAGCTTTTTCTGAGCATACAGAAAAGAGGACACCAGTAAGTTCGGCAGGTAAATCTATTCCTTGTTTTTTCTAAAGTAATGTTCAGATCTGTTCTCTGTTTTTGCTAAAGGTAATGTTCAGATCCATTGTATTATTTATGTTATTTGTTTACATCATAATTTGTGAATATATTGCTGATCCAAAACTACAGTAGTAAATAAAAATAAAAGGATATTTCTGTTCTAGTTTACCCTTAAAATTTCTAACACTTTTCAACAACTTTCAGGTGTTTTTTGCAAAGTTGTGCCTTTTTTCTAGGGAAATGCACTACTTTTTCTCTATTTTTAGAGAAAAATACTATTGGTTTTTCATAACAGTGTTGATAATATGGTGTTATCTCAGTATAAAGACAAGAGAGCCTAATGGACCCTCCCAGAGCATCTTGATGTTGATGTTTTTGTAGCTTCGAGAGATATTCCCACAAGTGGCGGCCTTGGTGTCGGGCATGTGGGAATCTTTGTTGGCATCACATTGCACTTTCGTTTTGGTGAAAACCCCCTTGGATTGGAGCTTGGGGCTTCATGGGCTTGTTGATGGGCTTTGGGGGCTTGTGTTGAGATTTCACACCCACATGTGTGACTAAACAATTCTAATTTAATGTTGAGTTTAGTGGAGGGCTCCTTAGAGTAAGCTAAGGGCTTCTAAACTCACTTTAGACTCCTGTAAAATGAGAGAGATTGTGACATTATGGAGTTAGCATAAGTGAGTGAGCACTTGTGCTAGGGAGCTTCGTGATTTCACCAAGGGAAATTCTGCACTTTGGCAAATCTGACCTAGGGTTTCTTGGACATTTTGTTTCTATTTTCAGCCAAGGAGGAAGGCCACACGTGTGAGAGGAAGAGGGCAGCAGACCACGCATGTGAGGAGAATATATAGACACACGTGTGAAGGAGAAAGTACAGGCTGCACGTGTGAGCAGCTCTGTACAGTTCACATGTGTGACAGATTCGTACAGCCACACGTGTGACAGATCCGTACAGTCGCACATGTGAGGGAGCAAAACAAGGTTGCATATGAGGAATTTTTGGGCAGGTTGACGTCAACAGTCCGTACGACTGACGTCAGTGGGTCGTACAGGTGTGTTGGAGCAGATTTGTAAGTGGGAATTTTCCCGGGGATATTCTGTTGATTTTGTGGATTTTTAGAGGACTAGTTTTGTTCTCAGATTTACTGTTTTGTGGTTGGTTAAGAGGGCTGATTTTGCCCTCAAAAATTCTGATTTGGAAAAGTTTACAGAACAGAAAATTGTGTCTCATGAGCATGGATGATTTCTCTTATCTTAGTATTTCCGCTGCTGTAATTTTCTGTAATAATTTCAGTGTAAAATTACTCAGTGATAACAAACCTAGGGTTTACTGTTTGAGTCACTTGGAAGTAATTTTCAGATCTGAAATTAGATGCATGAAAATTGACACTCGATCCTCCACTTCTCCACAAAAATGGGTTGTCGACTCTGAAGCCACTAGGCATATGACAAAACACCAGCACTTACTCTCCAACTATCAACAAAAATATAATGGAGAGGAAGTTGTTATACGTGATGATTCACCCCTTACATTTTCCGATGGTGGTGATGTCCTTAGAGGCCACACCATGTTTGGATAAGTTCTTCATGTTCTAGGAATGGGACCAAATCTTCTTTCTATATATTGTATCACTCACACAGAAAAAAAAGGAGTTTTCGCCAGATCAATGAGTTATCAAGGACATAGACGATGGTATTAAAACCGTTGCTTCCAGTGATTGTGATGAATCTGACCATACAAATAAGTTGGGGAAATCTTCATCTCCTTCAAAACAAAGTGGAATTACTATGATAGTTGCCAATGCGGACAACACCAACAAACTATGGCTTTCTACTCAGTTATTGCTTGATGCATGTGCAAATTGAAAATGGCTTAATAAATGATTGTTACCTCAATTGCGTGCTTACATGACAAGCTTCCTTATGGTGTTGGAGATCATCAAATAGTTTGGTGGCATTCTACGTGTTGGCCACATGGAACAAGTTGTTGTTAGAATATAAGTGGATGTGCTCGTTTTACCATTGACAATACCCTTGTCACCCAACCATAGGCCGAAGCCACCCTCCGAGCACCTTAACCTTGACAGAGAATCACTCCGGAAGCAAACCCTAGGCTAGATAGCCAAACAAAGGGTAGTGCACCTTTCCCCAAGGATAGCGCACCAAAAAGCGTTGATCAGATAGTCCAAACCCTAGCCAAGAGATAGTCCAAGCGTAAATGCTAGTTGCAGCAGCTGCAACGGCAACTCTCCTCCAAACCTGCGCAGAAACTAGGCAACTGCAGTGCGCACAAGACTAGGCACTGCAATTCTGAGACTGCTTGCTAGAATGAAAACTGGCCTCCTGTATTTATACTAATTCTGGCTATCTGCCAAGGCCGACTTCTCATTCTGGGTATCTGTCTGTTCAGTATATAATATTATTTCTGGCCGACTTCTTCTCTTGGAGGCTAGTAACCTAATATAAATTATCTTCTTGAGCCGACAAGTCTTTTAGGATTATTAGCCAACTCATTAGGGTTTCTTCTTGCTTCCTGGAGTATTCTATCCTTGTCAGGTTTACACGTGGAGGTAAATACCTCCCGCAGCTACCATAATATCAACAGTTGCTTGCCTGGAGAATGCCCTACATTGGAGGAGGAGGGCATTGAGACCTAGACAACATTGGGTAGCTTGGATGCTTGCACAAAGGCATGAAGTTGATCTAAGAATGCCTAGGTTGTGATAGTGTTCATGCAAAGGTCATGAGAATTATTGCTTGAAAAGGCACTTATGCACAAGTTCATTGTGAATCTGCAAGAAGTAGATCGAGATATTTTTGAAAAATAATTTTAATTTGTAATTCACTTTAGTTAAAAAAGTGAAATTCTTATATTTAATTGTTAACTCTTAAAAGTGTATTTCAAGCATGCATGACTTAGACTACAAGTAACTCAAAAATAGATTAGGGTTTTGGACTCAACTAAAAGTATAAAGACAAGTAGAGTTAGAGAGCTCACAGAACACACAAACAGTTGAGCGACGGAGAGAGAGAGAGAGAGAGAGAGAGAGAGAGAGAGAGAGAGAGAGCAGGCAACTAGGAAAGAGGCATTTCCAAGTAGTGTATAGTCTCATACAGGAATCTATACAACTTTGTACATCCATATGGGACAATGTCGCACAGTTGTACGTAATTGTTATGTACAATCATACAGACAAGCCGTACAACCAGACCTTATAGCCATACAACAAGTTGTTCCACTCAATTCAGGGTGATTTTTGGTAACCCTGCAACGACTTAGTTTTGGCAGCTTGTGGAGGTTTCCTTGTAAGTTTTTCGAAGGAATGAAAAGTTGATTTGAAAGAGTAATTATCTATGTGAAAAATCGTTGTTATGGTTCCGCTATTTAACATCCAGTTATTGTGTGATTGACGCTATGGTCTAAAATTTAATTTTGGCATTAATTGAATTCAGCAATTTACATGTTTAATTGAGATCATAAGAACTTCAATCACCTAGGCTTGGAATTTTCACATGGTATCAAAGTGATTTTTGTGATTGAGTTTCTTAGGGATTTGCAACAGTAAATCAATTACAAGGAAGAAGGACAAACAGTTAGGAGGGTTTCAAACTTGTATTTTAAGATTTGGGAGTTTGTGGAGTAGATCTCAAAGATGGCATCAGTTAGCCTCAGGTTTGAGGATAGATTGGATGGTGCCTTGAATTTCTTATCATGGAAGGTGAGGATTACACTCTTATTAGAAGAGAATGATCTCTTGTATATTATTAAGTACATTGTTTCTTCACCTACAAATCCGCAACAGTTAGTAGATCACAACAAGAGGGAAGTGAAGGCCAAGCAGATGATGATTTTGGATGCCATATAGGATCATCTAATCCCTCATGTATCCGAGAAGAAGACAAGGAGATGTTTGATGCCCTTGTTAGTCTCTACTAGTGCCAAAACATAAACATGAAGATGATATTGCAGAACAAACCAAGATCCATAGTGACAACCAAATGAGACACGGTCACTAGTTACCTTATGAAGATCACATACATTTGTGATCAACTTCTTGTTGAATTTCCTGAACCTAGCACACGGCAGGTAATTCCGAGCAAAATAAATTTATTGAACTAAAGCACAGCGATGTTACTCAACGAGAATATAAGAAAAAGCATTAACACAGAAACCAAGGACATGTTGCACACGAGATTCGGGTAAGCACCCCTGGAAAAACCCTTACGGGAAAACTAGTTCTGAATTTTATTATTATTGGGCTCCCTTTCTGGGATAATGGCCCATCAGAGGATTACAATGCAGCAGTTGAAAGCCTAGCCCACCTGGATGATATCTCCCTCGCTGCCCCCTGCACCCTTTCCTCAGCCCTACCCACTCAGACACAAGTACATGAGCAAGACTCCCTCTTGCTCCTATGCACTCATAGTGTGCCTCTCACTCTCCTTAGATCTGCTTTTATAATCCCCTAATGACTAAAACCCTAACCCTAGATCTCAATGGCCAAGATTAGATCTTGGATCTCACGACTTAATCCTTCACTGAGATGACTTAAATCACTTAATTCATTCAACCTTACAAAAGTCACTTTAGTCATTACATAAAAGCCACTTTAACAATCTAGAGAGTGTCGCTCGGACACCTCCACATGTCAGGCACCGCCAATGCGGAAGTACATGTCCGAGCTACCCCAAAAGCTAACACTTGCAGTTGTTGGGGAGAAGGTTGAAGATGCAGAGCTAGTGAACATGGTCAACAAGAAGGGTGGTGATGAGAACCTAGCTCTATTTGATCAGTCAAATAAGGGTAGAGGTAAAGGGACCAACAAGGGTAAGGGAAAGAGTGAGGAGTCAACCTCACAACCAGGAAAGGACTTGAGTAAAATCAAGTGCTTCCTTTTCCATAAGAACAGTCATTATGCGTCACAGTGTCCAAAGAAGAAGGGTAAAGGGGAGCAGCAGAAGAAGCATCCTCTACAGAAAGTTGAAACTCATATGAATGAGTTTGCTACCAAGTTCGAGAAGTATTTCTCATTGGTATCTTGCCTTTCTACCAACACGATTCCAAGGAATGCGCGGTATGTGGACAGTGGGGCATCTCGACATATGACATCATCCCGACAGTTGTTTTCTAGTCTAAAAAGCAAGACTCAAGAGTATAGGTTGAGCTTGGTGATGATGCCAAGTACCTAGTAGCAGAAGTTGGTACTACTCCTTTCCAGCTTGACTCAGGCAATTTTTTAGATTTTGTCAATGTCTTGTTTGTACCAGGTCTCAAGAAGAACTTGCTTTTAGTTTCAATTATGGTGGATAAGGGCTTTATAGTGGAGTTCAAGAACCAGCAAGTCCTCGTTAGAATGAAGGAATCTAGCCCAGATACAGCTCAAGTAATAGGGATTAGATAAGGTCATTTGTACAGGTTTCAGGGTGAAACTGCTCGAGCCCTGGTGCATAACAGTGACAGCTTGTGCAAGTTGTGGCACAAGAGGATGGAGCACTTACATCACAGGGTGTTTCCTATTCTGAGGGAGATAGTCTCAAGTGTTCTAGAGTTTAGTATTGAGCAGCATGGTGTATGCAAAGGGTGCACACTTAGCAAGCATGCCAAGGTTGCTTTCCCAAGCAAAGAGCATAGTGACACTTCAAATGCTTACATGGTTTTTATTCCAGAGCAAAGGAAGATAGTCATGAGCTAGGATATAATGTTTGAGGAAGACTTTGCATTTAGAAAGTCTCATGAGCCTATTCCAATGACAAAGGATGAAGAGCGGGAAGATCTGAAGGTTGAGTTGGGGTCACCACTGATTTCCAGGGCGATACAATAGCCTTCAGGTGGAGAAGGGGAGACAATAGCCCCTCTCACTTCTGGCAGGAGACCTTGATGGTTCACTCAAACATTGAGGGATGTTTAGGAGGATGTTGAGGCTCCTAGGAACACATTCAAAGAGAGCAGACCTCTGAAGAAGCTTCCAGACTACATGGCATTGATGGGCGGCATTCCAGACTTCAAGCCTTCCAGCTCTCAACAGGCAGCAAACCAGCAAGTACGACGGGATGCTACAGTAGAGGAGTACACCTCCATCATGACGAATGATGTTTGGGACATAGTGCCAAGATCGAAGGGGAAGTCAGTTGTTGTTCTAGTTGGCTCTACAAGATCAAACATGTTGTAGATGACAGCGTTGAGAAGTTCAAAGTGAGATTTGTGGCAAAAGGGTGCTCCCAGAGAGAGGGAGAGGATTGCAAGGAGACATTTACTCCAGTGGCCAAGTACACTTCCATTAGAACAGTTATGTCCTTTATTTAATATATGGGATGGAGGATACATCAGATGGATGTGAAGACAGCTTTACTTAATGGGATCATTGAGGAAAAATTGTACATAGAGCAACCTCGAGACTTTGAAGTAAGTGGGAAGGAGTCCCATGTATGTTTCGCAGTGAACACCTTGAGTCAATTCATGATGGAGCAAAGGCAAGAGCATTGTGTAGAAACAAAACATGTGCTTAGATATTTGAGGGGCACAATGGAGTATGGTCTGAGATATCTTGAAGATGGTAAAGTTGCAGGGGTATTCAAACTTAGATTGGCCAAGTAGTGCAACAGACAAGAAGAGCACCTCAGGGTGCTACTTTAGCTTGGGATCAACAATGGTATCCTACTTCAATAGGAAGCAAACTTTTGTGGTACTTAGCTTAACAAAGAGTAGTGATCATTTCATACAAGACAAGGTTTAGAAGGGAGCAATGAAGCTCCAACATATTCCCACAGATCAACAGGTAGTTAATATTCTCACCAAGCTCTTGGCAAAAGGGAAGTTTGAGGCATTCAAAGACAAACTTGGATTGGGGCGAAATTACTTCCTCGCTAAGAGGGAGTGTTGAGAATTATAGCTCAGATAGGAACTTCTGCACAAGTTCAATGTGAACGTGCGAGAAGTAGTTCGAGATATTTTTGAAAAGTCATTAATTCACTTTAATAAAAAAAGTGAAAGTCTCATATTTAATTGTTAAGTCTAAAAAGTGTATCTCAAGCATGCATGACTTAGACTAGGAGTAAACTCAAAAATAGATGAGGGGTTTGGTCACAGCTAAAAGTATAAAGACAGGTCAAGATAGAGAGTTCATAGAACACACGAGCAATTGAATGATAAAGAAGGAGAGAGAGAGCAGGCAGCCATGAAAGAGGCGTTTCCGAGCAACACACAATCTCATACAAGGATTCATATAGTTTCGTACAATCGTATGAAACAGTTCTGTACAGCCATACAGACAGGACTGTACGAATCTGTGCAGGTATTTGTGCAGTTCCTACAGACATGCCATACAACTTGTACAACAAGCCATACTTTCTCAACAGGTCGTTCCACTAAATTCAAGGTGATTTTTGGTAATCGTGAGGCAACGTGATTTTGGCAACCTCTAGAAGTTTCCTTGTAAGTTTTTTGAAGGAATGAAAATTTTATTTGAAGGAAGTAATTACCTCTGTGTGTGTGAAATTGTTTTTATGCTTCCACTATTTAATTTCCAACTATTGTCTAAAACTTAATTTCAACAATAATTAAATTCAGAAATTTACATGTTTAATTGAGATCATAAAGACTTTAGCCACCTAGACTTAGAACTTTCACACCCAGTGGAACACATAGCTTAGGAGCATTGTTGAAAAAGTCGGCAAGGGTCTTGAAAACATCGTTTCGAAAAAGTCGGCAAAAAATAGGAAAACCACAACAAACATTAACAAATACAAAATATATTCATTTTTTTCAAAATTTTAAACATACAAAGCAACAACAACATTAGATAAACACATTGGCACATAAATATGGAGAAGCATTGATATATATGATGTAGTGGATGCCAAATAAAAGATGATACATTGAAGTCGATATCGAATCTTGAACCCCGATAGGTGTCCAATCAAGGACTCAAAAGTGGAGAACCAATACAAAATGATATCACATATATAAATGTATCTCATCATCATGAGGTAGATGTACAATGCAATGTTTTAAAACTTGGACTCGGCCTCGAAATCGATTGATGGTCAACTCCAACTCAGACTTGAACTCGAATTAACTCAGACCGATCTTATTTCAATGACTTGGTTTACTAAAAATTACATAAAATATTTAAATTTTAATGAAAAAATTATATTTTTAAAATTCCAAACCATGATTCCAAAAAATTATTGAATCTTTGAAAGAAAGCATTATGTATAAATGAGCAAGAACATTTAAATGACAAACATAAATGACAAGAAATGTTCCACCTTCACTCATGTTTAGGTCCTCATCATTAGCATCAACCTTTGCCTCTACCTTGATCCTCTAGAGACATCAGTGAACACCTCCCAATTTTGATGAAACTACCTAATCGAAGCCTTATAATACGGTAGAAAAAGCGTAACAGGCCTTGATTTTGGTTTGAGTGAAAGGTACATTTTTGCTAAGGCAATGTCAGAGGAGTTCAACAATCAATACCACCAACATCGAGGTACATAAAGGGTTTGGTGCTCTTGATTAAATGCCAATCTCGTACCCTCAGACGTGATAGAATCCAATGAAAATGTTGCAATCCTACCAATCTTGAAATCCTAAAAACTGTTGAGTCTGCTGGATTTTGAATGGGTATGAAATTCTACTTTCTCCATATCAAGTCCGATGAGGCTAAAAACCACTCTCAAACATCCAGAAACAATTAATGGTAATGTTAAAAAATTAACTAAAAGGATAAAAAGGAAAGATAAAGGAAATGTCAACTTTTACCATTAATTGCCAGCGCTTTTGGTCAAACCCTTTTAAAAAAAATTTAATCTTGCATGTTGGTGGGATCTAGTACCTACTCTACCGAGTCAAGCCCTTCTCCTTCCTTCTCCAACAGCAACAAACACAAATGACAAAAAAAACTCAAAAATTTTACTTTATCCCCATGATTTCCACTAACTGGCCAGCGACTTTTATGAATAAGTCACAAATTTTTCCTAAAAGTCGTGACTTATTCAAATTAAAAAAAAAAAATCACGACTTTTTCCGGTCGATTCTTTTTTAGTCAGCCGGAAAAAGTCGCAATTTTTTTAAAAAGTCACAAAAAATCGGAGGGTTTTTCAACACTGCTTAGGAGGGTTGTTGGAGTCCTTGGAGCCTACTTGTAGTTTTGTAGGTTGCTTGTAAGGGTTTAGGCCCACATTTATTTTGTTGGTCTCCATTACCTCTCATATATAGAGAAGGAAAGAGTTGTTGGCTATGTTGTTAGAATATTAAGCATTGTGCTCGTTTTACCATTGACAATACCCTTGTCCCCAACCATAGGCTGAAGCCACCCTCCGAGCACCTTGACCTTGATAGAGAAGAATCCTGGTAGCAATCAATAGCCAAGCAAGGCTAATGCACCAAGCAAGAAAGTAACCAAAACTGATCAGATAGTCTAACCCAGAAACTGGCGCAACACCTTCCCCACAACTTACGCACAAAACCGCCAGACTGCAGTGCACACAAGTGACTTCTGCAATTCTGTGAATGTGACAAATGAGAGACTGGCGCCCTGTATTTATAGTATTTATGGTAGACTTGTCTGGGCCGAATTCTCCTTCTGGGTACTAATTAATTCATATTATTTATCTTTCTTCAGCCGACATCTCGTCTAGGGTTACATTCATTTCTTTGCTTCCTTCCGGAATATTCTAATCTCGTCATAGGTCACAATAGAGGTTCATACCTCCCGAAGATACCTTAATATCAACACTCCCTCCTAGCTAGGGAGGTATGGTCTTGAGCACAAACAGACCATTCAACTGGTAGCATCAAGAGCACTGTCATTATTTATCCAACTGGATAATCTCCATGACACAAGTACAATATTAATTGATAGAACACATCTGTGTTTATCCACGGTAGTACACAACTACTCAGACCGTGACACATAGTTACAAGCAGTGGAACATATCAACCACAGTAGCATAACTCTACATAACAATCATCTGATATCAACCTGCACAGAAACAATGTTATGATATAAACTGAATCATCTGGGCCAATCTTTCACTCACATCTGTGAGATCTGAAAGAATATATGCCCTCAGAGTATAACATCAACGATGGGCTACCTGCCCTATTCTTCTCAAACAAGGAAGAATGATTGTTTCTGATTTCCGAGCCTGTACCATTCCTCCCCTGGGCCATTCTTCCGACACTAAACAAAGTGTAACCTAGAGAGAATGAATCTTCCCTAAGGAATGCCTATCCTTGATTGTTGAGCCTGGACCATTCCCCACCCTAGGCCATTCCTCCGACACTAAACAAAGTGCAACCTGGAGAGAATGAGTACACCCTAAGGAATCACTGTCCGGACCATTTCCTCTGTTAACCACAAGAGGAAAAGACTTT
>JASDQU010368107.1:0-11495 GCA_032191745.1 Picea mariana
GCAAAGAGAACGGAATAAGTCATGAAGACTCTGATGATGAAGAAAGAAGAAGAGGTTGAGAAGTTTGAATAATAAGTTGTCACATTGAGAGTTAAGATCGTCAAGCTCGGCAAGAATTTTGAAGAGAGAGAAACATCCACGTCATCAGTAAAGAATGTTGAAGAGAAGTACTCTGCGTTGCCAAAAAAAAATAATGAAGAAAAAGGTAAGAGTTATGAAAAAGTATTCAAAGGAAGGAATCATGGTCAGCAAGAAGTAAATAAGAATGAGTATGAAAAAGATACATCTTCAAGAATACCTTCCACATTCAAGCATCAAAGAAGATTAAATCATGATGAAGGAATCAACAAAAGAGAAGATCATGATCAACCGAGGCATGAATTTAGAAGGAATACACTGCAAAGAAGATCATTCACTCTCAAGAATGAAAGTTTATTTTATGGTCATTGTTTTAGTTGTACTGACTTTGGACATAAGGCTATAGATTGCAGAGCATATGGAAGAAATTTTTAGACAAGAAATACCTACATGGCTCCCCACAACATTGAATGTTACAAATTCCACAACTATGGACACATAGCCTGTGATTGTAGAAGTGTGATAAAGCCCTCCATGAAACAAAACATTGATATTAGATACAAAAAATCTTGGATAAGAAAACAAATGCAATAAGAACATATGAATGGAGAACAGGTACAAAACAGGTACCAAAGATCACAAGATTTGTAGTAGCACGAGAAATAAAAGAAGATCAAGTGAATAAAGAATAGGCAAAAGAGATTGTACTCTTAGGAATTGTAGTGCAAGATCATAATGAATCTAGAGGCAAAAAAGAAGAAGTCAGAGTTCAGAGAGATGATGAGTCTACAGACGAAGAAGAAGATTACTCTGCATCAGAGCATGTACTCTTTTGAGCCATCTAGCTTGGAAACTCACAATAAACATGAATATTGAACAGAGGGAGTCTATGCAATAGCTCTACAAATTAGAGAACCATCCTTCGAGTAGTTTGAAGTGTTTGTAGAGACAGATTTAGAGTAGTCAAATAACAGAAGTATAGAGTGGTAGATTGATCGATTGAGAAGTAGTGTTCCCACACAGGTATCAGGTGACAGTTACATAGGCAGAAGCTTATGAGTGTATTCCACGTATGTATTCAAGTAGAGATATATTCAATATAGGTTGTTCTAGACATGTAGATTAGTGGACATATTTGACTCCATCTGAGAAACATGAATATGTGATTATCAGTTGCAATAGAGAAGTATTCAGAATAGTACAGTGATAGATGGGTTAGCATTGTGGACAATCGAGTAGCATAGTTATGGATAGTTTGTGACATATGGACCGAGATGGATTCATGAAATGCTTAGCAGGTACAGAAAACATGGGTCAAAGAAGATGCATAGTATCTTATTTACAATTGGAATTAGTGGAATCAATTGGTCACTGAAAGGAAAGCAGTGAAAGGCACAGCAGAACAAAGAAAGAGAAATCGTCAGTAGAAGTTATATCGTCAAAAGGAAATTATTGAACAAGTATGGTCAAGTGAACATGACAAGTGAATGAATAAATCAAGTAATGAATGTGTTTTATATATGTCAGTAAATTTCAAGAGGAAGCACCAATGGACAATAAGTGAGCACTGGAAGAGAGGAAAGGAAACATTTACAGGTAGACCTGCATTTATCTACATGACATCTTGCAGAGAAGTCAAGGAAATAGAAATAATTAGAGAAAGAGATCCAGAAAAGAAGATCAATGGCATGTAGACAGGGGGAGACATATCGACGGGGGGATTTACCCTTTTTTCAAAGGAGAGAAAGAACAAAGGCATGGAAACAGAGAGAAAGAACGGATGCATGAAGACAGGGGGAGCAACCCCAAGTAGAGACACCATTTTCCATTGATGTCAAAGGGGGGGAGATAAGAGAAATGGCATGGATATAGAGGGAGCTTTGGCCACAAGGGAAGCATGGGCATGAGTATGCATAAGTGTTGCCATCAATGCATGCCATTAGTGTTTCCATCAATGCCAAAAGGGGAGATTGTTGGAAATTTGGTTTGGATAGTTGATTGTCATTGATGTCAACCATTGGAGAAGTATAAAATCCCTAGATATATGGTTGATATTGATGGTGAGTTAGTTTTCATTGATGTCAACAAGAGTGGTTGATATCAACAGATGTGATGGGTGCATTTGAAGAAGCCTACAAGAAACCCCAGAGGTGTGGTTATGGAACTCTAAGTTGGTTTAGGAATATGGACATGAAGGACAGTACAAATGAAAGAAAGATACTCATATATGGATATTACTTGTCATGTTGTTTTCGGTGATATGTGGCACATCACGTGGTTCTTCACGGTTAGGGAGATATCGCATCATGAAGTTGGAAGCCCCAAAAAATGATCAAGAATCCCTTAAATGGTTACAATTCATTCATTAAAGGGTAAAGTGATTGTAACAATAAATTTCAAGATGCCCAAAAGTTAAGGAAAGAGGTCCTAAAGTTAAGGAAAGAGGTTACTTAGAAAAAATATAAATACGCCTCAAGAAGTCTTTCATAAACACATTTTTTATACACACAAGTTCATTGAAATAAGTGATCAAGTGATTATTATCTGAGGTAACCAAGGATATCTTAGCCATTTTTCAGAGGGAAGATGAAGTAAAGAAGGGAGAAATTCCAAGGGAGGATGAACTCTTGTGAGGATGTGTTCTAAGGTATGTTATTTATAGGTCGTCTTACCATTTTCACTATAAATTTTTTTATAGAATGATTCAGATAGTGAAACCTACAGGATATTGATACGACATATCAAGGTACCTATGGTAGAAATTTCAACTTTTGGTTCGTTTTATTTTGGGAGATACACTCTGTGGAAGATAGGGTTTTTGGCCAGTCCCGAAACTAGTCTCAAACATATGTTCAAGGTAAAACATTAATAACTTCTTCATAGAAGATCCAAATTTAGTGAGAACAAATTCATTTGATAGAGTAAATTCCATAGTATGATATTGGCATTTTTTAGATCCATATATCAAATATTCCGCACGTGGCATGCTCTACAAGTTTTCTCTCTAGAATAAGCCATAATTCAGCAAGGTATGCCATTTTTTATATAACTCGTTTTTTGGGATGTTCCAAGTAGTGAATGTTGGAGGAATTGTAGAGAATATATTGAATAATATTGTGTATAATTTTCAGACCTTTATTAATTATAGGTACTGAGTTATGCTTGTTGAAAGTTAGGATTTGTGACTAATCCAAAAACTAATCCCATGAGACTAAGGTAAAGTTTGATGAAGATGTTATTCTCTTGTTGTTGAAGTTGAGGAAGGTATGTAGGTATGTGATCACATACACCGGGTTTGTTATAGAGTTACAGGTATGTTTATATTCATGTTTTGAGGGTTACATGTTGATGATGTTATGGTGCATGCTTGAGGAAAGTCTTTGGTATATTGTTGAGGCATTAGCACATGCTTGAGGCACATCTTAGGTGCATGGTTGAGGCATATACTTGGTATATGATTTTGGTTGTTTGGTACTTTGTTGAGGCACTTCATTTTTTATATCTTATGGTACATGGTGTATGGCATGATTGAGACATATCATGAGTGATATGGTATATGGTTGAGGTAGATGGTTTGAGGAGCATCTTGGATATTGGGCACATTGTTTGAGATACATTTTTGTATATGTATGAGGCATTCCTTGGTGACATTGATTCATGGTGAGATACATTGTTGATGCATTATATGGTGTTGGTACATGGTATGGCATTGAACTACACACTTGATGTACATGGTTGGTACATGGTTGATGGTACAGGTTGATGCATGGTACAGATTTAGTACATGGTATGGTATAGGCACATATATTGTGATCGTATGTTGATTATCTCGATACATGCTTGGTAGAGGCATGTCTTGGTGATGATGGATCTGGTATCGTTGATGTTGAGTATCGGTTGGATAGGTTGGTTAGTGATAGTAGCAGTGACAGGTTGGATACAGTGATAGGTTGGATATAGTGACAGGTTGATAGTGGAAGTGATTGTGGTAGTGATAGTTTGGTCTACACTTATATTTCAAGGCGATAGGACGAGGAAAGGAAAGGAGGTTGTAGCCTCCTTCGGGTTGGTGCCGGAGAATGAGGAAGTTGGAGCTTCCTTCAAGTTGGTGCTTGAGAATCAGGGGGTTGTAGCCTCCTTATAGTTGGAGCCAAAGAATTCAAGGATTTGTAGCTTCCTTTAGGTTGGAGCCTAAGAATAGGGGGTTGGATCCTCCTTCCAGTTACAGCTGGAGAATTTGGAAGTTGGTGATTCCTTTGAATGAATTCTTGATATATATAAGAAATCATTCTGTGGTTTTCTCCCATTTGGGTTTCCACGTAAATTTTGGTGTACTGTGTGGTTACTTGTTATGCATTGTTGATTTATATTGTTGATGATATATTGAATGCTAATGATAAACTATTGATAAGTTGAAGAATATATATTATGGTTAAAAGTGGTAAAAGTGCTCATACCGATTCACCCCTTCACTCCCCCCCCCCTCAATATTCCAACACGATGATCCTGAATTTTTTGACACGTATGTTGAGAAAATTACCATTGGGATGAAAAGGAAATCTGTATTTTATGAGAATCCAAATTGGCAGCATCTTAGCATTTCCCACTTACTATATCCCATGCATATATTAAAAAATGTTTCATCTTCTTTATGGAGGCACATATCATCGAATAAAAGCAACACATTGGTTGTTAGGAGGGATATTATTTCTTGGAATACTAAGGATAATTTGGCCAAGAAAATAAAGTACAGGAGAGATTGGTCCCTCTTGGTATTTTAAAGAAGGTGATGTTCCATGGATTTTGAAGAAATATGATCTTTCTATGGCGAAGTATGTTATATTGAATGTGAAGGCATCTTCTTTATATGGTTCAACTCTACAATGTTGTTTCACTGTAGAAGGACATCTATCGGGGTTGGAATCACATAACCATATGAACCTTCCCTCTCCCTCTCCTTGGCCTCCCACTCACATACAAAGTTGTATGTGTTGACCTATTATTGGTGTTCCTGCTCCTGCACTCATCATCGTCATTTATGATTCACATTGTAATGAACCAAATGCTCAAAATATCATAAAATAATAGAAGTACACACCATGTACAGAATTTCAATGTGGAGCACAACTCCAATATAGATACATTACATAGTAACTCCTTAAAGAATATGGGAATCCTCTCCAAATAACCAAATATCATTCATACTTCCCAATTCACATTTCAATAATGAATGCATGATCTCTTATATATAACTATTCACACATGCACACGAGGCCCCTTTATAACTAGGTTGACCCTATTACATATGTATTTACACATTACATGTACATTTAGGCCCATATAGGCCCCCCCTTGGGGTCATATCATTTACATTTATCCATGTATATTCCCCCCTTAGGTCATAACATAGTACCCTCCTTCAAAATCTTTGTCTTCAAAGCTTTGCATTTAAAGGCTTCACATGTGATGAAACCAAGTAATATGATTTTCTTATGTTCCTTCTTTCTTCATTCCATTGTTGATGATCTATCCATCCAAAATCAATTATTTTTCATTCTTAATCCTTGGTGTCTAGTTGTTGCATAATTTTCTTTCCTTTGATTCCATGTATTTTTGTTGAAGCTTCTCCAATTTGTAGTGGTTGTTGGTCTCTGATAATAGCTTGTTGAAGAGTAGTTTGGTGATGCCTTGTTCCATGAATATTGACAAGTATTCCATCTTCTTCCTTCATAATGTTGATATCGTCCTTCTTGTCTTCCTTGAAATGTTTCTTGGTAATGAGGGTGTTGATACAGTTTCACATTTGATGGTCTTCCTTCACTCTGCACATGCATTTCATCTATCTTCTTTTCAGCAACAATGGCATCCTCGATCATCTTTGCTTGGTCTTTGATTACTCTAGCCTTCAAGATAATACCATCATATTTGGTATGTACATCCTCTAGATGGAGTTCAAATTCTTCAAGTATCTTTTGTTGACCTTCTTGAATCTTGTCTTCTTTGTCCTTTTGAAGCAGCAATGTGATCCCATCTAACAAATTTTGACGTCCTTCTTCAATTCTGGCTTGTATTTCTGATTTTACCTCATCAGTATTTAAGGATTCCTCAACCTTCATGAAAATTTCATCTTCCAGTCTTTTGGTAGATTCTTCATCCAAGATCTTTATTTATTATTGATTTTGACAATTCTTTTTCTCTTCTTTCAATCTCTTGACCTCATCCAATAGTTTTTTATTATGGTTTTGTAATATACATATCTCTTCATCTTTATTTTTCAAATCTTCCCTTGACTCATCATTTTCCCACTTTGATTTACTATTATTTTCTTGCTTTAAGTTCTTAACCTCCTTAATGAGTGATTCATTAAGTGATTATATCTTAAATATATCCTCACCCTTCTTCTTAATCTCTTCCTTTGCTTCTTTTAATTCATCTTGAATTCTATACAATTCCTCCATTTTTGTATCCCTAATCCATTTATCTGAAGAGTTTTTCAAATTCTTCCCATATACAGTGCCATCTAGTATTTTGATCAACACTCACCCACCACTTCCAAGATTCATCAAAAAAATAATTTCTTGCCTTCGAAAGAGTCATATTATATTATTTTACCAACCTCAACCATTCCATAGGATTGATTTCATCTTTATCTTCATCTCCTGTAAATTTAGGTATTTCCATTGATTCTTAATTGAGGTCTAATCCCAACCCTCAAATAAAAACCTTAATATATTAAGGATAAAGATCTCAAATATTTTTAATCCGTGTTCTAATATGCTCTTCTATGTGTTATCTTTCCAATGGATTTTGAATCAGCTCAATTGGACATTCCAATCAAAAGTTATGATAGTTTTAAGTGAACATGCCTTTGAAACCCTGATTTGGAGTTTGTCCTCCTGGCCGACCTTACTTATGATGTATCTCTGAAATTTCGGCCCTTCTCAGTCTGAAATTGTGACTTGTAGTACTCTGAAATTTCTTCTCTGCAATGCCATGGGTATGACCAAAATTGGATGTTCCAAGTGGAATTTATGGTAACTTCCCCACACTTTATCGATTTTTTTCCTTTCTAAGAGAGTGCACTTGTACAGCGTGCCCCACACACAATAATTGATATAAAATTTTGAAACTTGTACCAAAACTAATACAGAATATCCACTATCCAATGCAACTAGTCTTATGAAATTTGGATCATCTATGAAGAATTTATGGTTTTTTTTTACCCGGAACACCTATTTGAGACCAATCAATAGGACTAGTTAGATGCCCTGTCTTACACAGAGTGTAACTTCGAAAGTAAAACGACCCAGAAGCTGAAATTCGTACCGCATGTACTATGATAAGTATTCTAAATATTCACCAAGTTTTTCCTTCTGAAAATGCTCCAAGAAAAAGTTATAGCGAAAATGAAAAAATGACTATCTTGAGGAGGAAAACCCTAGGATCGGTGCTCTGATACCAAATGTAATGAACCAAATGCTCAAAATATCATAAAATAACAGAAGTACACACCATTTACAGAATTTCAATGTGGAGTGCAACTCCAATATAGATACATTACACAGTAACCCCTTAAAGAATAGGGGAACCCCCTCCAAATAACCAAATACCATTCATACTTCCCAATTCAAATGTCAATAATGAATACATGATCTCTTATATATAGTTATTCACACTTGCACATGAGGCCCCTTTATCACTAGGCCGACCCTATTCCATATGTATTTACACATTACATGTACATTTAGGCCCATATATACCCCCCCTTTGGGTCATATCATATACATTTAGCCATATATATGCCCCCCTTGGGTCATAACACACATACAATTAATTTTAGGCACATATATATAGACAAAAAAAAATTTGAAATTATAAAACATACACATATATAACCATTTTGTATTTATTAAAAACTGAAATTATTTTATGTTTGTAAAAAAATGTGGTAAAGTAATCCGTACGCCTTTAATAAATCATACGCATCATTACTGATGCACTTTATCAGAAAACATGCAATGTCTCTAGTTTTCTATGTTATTTGGTGCGTCGGTGCTATATTTGTCATTAAACACATCGATGTGCATCGTTAAGCTGCACTGGTAAGTTTGATGATCCATTTTCACAATTTTCATGGTGCTCCATGTTCTATGGCACACAGGTGATACATTAGTAACTTAATGCACTGGTATGTATTTTTAGGGTTGTGTTGTATTTTATAATGCATCGATCATGGGGTGTTAGGTTCGGTGAGGGGCATTAATGCGTTTAATTTGTCAAAACACACTAGTGGGAGTTTTCACTCGAGGACGTATGGTTGCTCGTAGAGGAAAAATGAAATTTTCAACTTTTTTCCAAAATTGGAAAATGTACGGAATCTATAGGGGCACTGAGGAAGCAACACTATAAAGCATTGCAAACATGGCAGCCATAGAAGGAGTGTGAGCATCGATGCTTGGATGAGAGGTTGGAAGCATATAATGAAATGTAATAATGAGATTCGGTCTGGTAAATTTTTTTATTTTATCCTATAATGCCGTGCCCAATAGTATGGCAGACCAGTGTGTTATGGTTGTAGATGCACAAAGGTTGTAGGTGTTTTTAAGTGCACCGTGGAAGGTTTATAGTTTTCTTAAACAAATTTTTTATTAAATAATAAACTATTTTAACCTGATCTGATGCATCCTTTATATGCACAACAATGTACTTAGGTTATCGTGGAGCATCGTTATGCATTTTATTTTTTGAAATAAAAATTAATATTTTAGCAGTTTATATTAATAATGGTTATCGGTATGTTTTATTTGTTAAGCACTGAGGAATTATGTTGGTAATTGCACCAGTCTGTTATGAAGATTGAGACACATCAATGTTAAAACCTCTATTATAAATAGAAAAGGGATAAATTTTTCAAGGAGGTTCTATAAAAACCTCTACTACGAGGTGTTCTCCTTGTAGTGTACTTTCTTCTTGCTTGAGTTTGGTTCCTAGCGAATAGTGACCTGGGAAACCTCTGTAGTAGGTCTTTTCAAATCTAGTGGTGTGTTGTAGATCCTCTTGCATTCAATTTATGAGTGTTATTGGAAATTTAACATGTCATTACTAGATTTTTGTTGAAGTTTTGGGTGTTTTCTTCACATATAGATATTGGAGGGTGCTTGGTAGTATCTCTACCAATATCATGCAACCCTAAACTTTCTTGTTTTATGGTGTGATATGCATTTTTTTTCTTTAATATACTAAGAAAATTTTGCATGTCAAATTGCATATTAGGGTTAAAGCATTTGAGTGTTTTTGAAAAATATTTCATTCGTGTGTTTAAGCTTGTTTTAGTGGATTGAAAGAATTTTGTTTTGGATATATTTGGATGGTTAATGAGAGTGTGTGAGGCTATATTTTGTTATACAATGCTAAAAGTGGAAAATATCTCTCATTTCCTTTAGAGAGATCTCATCTAAAGAAAAATTGCATTATTTGCATTCATTTCTTTTGTTTCTTTTGGATTAGAAAGTGTCGATAAACATCACTAAAGTTTCATTACATATCCTTTGTGTAATCAATAGTATTAAAAAGGAAAGATATTAATATAAAATCAATTAGACTTTTATTTTTAGCAAACCAACATTAGAATAATATTTAGGGCCTTGGTGTAGGGTTGGAGAGTAAAATCTCTAAGGTCGTTAAAATTGAAACTAGGAGTCACTAGTGAGAGATAAATCCATTAGTAGCAAGGATCACTTACCAAGAAAAAATTTCTAACACATGAGTTAATCATGGGGTTGTACTAGAACAAGTGGGTTGATGTCCCCTCTCTACTTGTTTTGGTGTCTGTGGACTACTGCGTGTACAAAAATTTCGTAAGTGCAAGGCCCTTGCATCAATTATCAAAATTTTGGGCTTAGTTTCCCTTCCCATATGTGTGGCCCTAACCCATGACTATTATGCCGTGTTGTTGATTGTGAAGTGGTATATTTAGTGATCATTCCTAGGACATCTACATAACTTGACTGCAGGTGGGAAGTACCTATGGTACCAGAGGCAGACGTTGAACCTCTGTTTCAATTCCCCTGGAGAGTGCTCATATCGATGAGGGTACTTTCACTAGTAGAGATGTTATGTTTGGGTTACCATAATTGTCTCTCACACCATTTCTAGCTAGGTCTTGGGGACTTGACATACCCCAAGGGTTGGTTTTTGGAAGGCCCTCTTTATCCAATGATTTTTTTGTTGACAACTTAGATTTTATATGGATGTGCTCTTTGGTTTTGTGTCTAGTCATCCATAGTTTGATTGTTTTTCATGGTTAAAACACATTTATTCACCATGGATGACCAAACGCTTCATCGATCACATAGATACTGTGGTCTTTCTACTAAGGAGGAAGAACCACCACTTGTTAGGTAGAGTTTGTTGTCCACTAAGAAAGACGTTGAACCTGTAGAGATAGAATAGAGTTTGGTTAGGTTTTGAGGAGAGTGAGAGTGTCGAGATTAAAGTGGTTGATGAGAGTCATCCACCAAACTTCAACCCTCCTTTGACTAGTGCTTTCGAACCCATACTCCTTGAGGTTAGGAGACATTTTGGTGAGTCTTTTTCATTCATTAGTGATCCTCGCATGATGTCGGGAATGAGTTTTCCATTGAATATGGTAAGGCCCACAAGCTCGGCACCAAGTGTCACTAGAGGAATCTCTAAAATGTCCTCCTTACAATCTATTAGTGCCATAGGTCCCACTCCATCCATTTCTAGTACATCAGGTTTCTCTATGTGGGAAATTTCATTGGCAAATTCATTTCCTTCCACAAATNTTGTAGGCATCCCAACAGCCCATAGTGGGTTTGGGGTTGCTCCTAGTAATGTTGGGGGCAGTAACATTTTTGGGGGACCTAAGATCCCCTGGGGTAGCCATTCTTATGGAAACACATAAAATTTTAGGAGTAATAATCCCATAAGTAATAATCCTTTCGGGAGTACCTATGTCCTTGGGGGAAATCCTCTTGGGGAAATTCATGGTCTAGGAAGTACTAATCCTTTTGGGGGTGCTTATGTTCTTGGGGGGAATCCTCCTAGGGGAATTTATGAACCTAGAAGCATAAATTCTTTTGGGAGTGTTAGGGACATAACCCCTCACGTAGGTAGAAAAATATATTCAAATGTAATAAAGGTCAATATTAATAAGGCCTTACAATAAGGTAGAATAAGTCGAATATAAGAAGACCTAATAGAGGCTTCTGCTTCTAGAAGGATCTTCCTCTAGATGGTTCTTTTGATAGACATATTTAGTATAAATAGGAGTCGAGGGTATGAGAACCCTAGCTTGGATATTATTGTAATAGAGCTATGCTCGACTAGAGGTTTCCCCCTCGAAGAGGCAAGTGAACATTGCTCTCAGAATCAAAGTGCTCTTTCCGGTGTTA
>JASDQU010368108.1:0-10955 GCA_032191745.1 Picea mariana
CTTCAAGGCCATTTAAAATCAAACATTGGAGTCTGAGCTAGGGAGTCTCTAAGTCCAGTATCATGAAAGTTATCCGGGACCCCCCTCTAACACAGGGGATAAACACGAGGCCATGTGCGGAAAGGTAGCGGAGATAAACCCTCCAAAGTTGGACCAATCGTAGTCGAGAACACATATAGAGGGCTTGTTTTGGGATTTTGTCGATTGCATTTGCCACAGAGCTTCGCGGGTCTCGAATCCGTTCAAGGTCCTCATTTGTCTTCTGGACCACCTACTTTCGATACCCTTGACAGGTTTCAAGCTTGATACCCTGCTCATTGTGGTGTACCCGACTTTCGACTGTACCCACCTGGTGACTGTTCACGCACTAGAAACCTAGTTGCCTATCTTTTTAGGGACATACACAAGTGACTGCGGGGGTATACCATGGTACCTAGGACAGACATCAGGCCACGCTTTCCAGAGTATACCTGGAGGGTGCTTCCATGTTCAAGTTGAACTTGCACCGGTAAGTTGCTCTAGTGTTGGTTGTTGTAACTATTTTTCCAATTAATTTAGTGTTTGGTTGTCTTATCTTCTAGGGACTTTTTTTAGTGTGTGTTTCTTTTGAATGCCTAGACTACCTTAGAGTGTCTTTGATCTTCTCACATAGTGGAGGATCACGAGATCCGTCAGTCACGAAGGTTTCTTGGCCTACTGTCGGTTACACTAGAGCCACCCCCACCACCATTAAGGTGAAAGCTGGACCAACAAGGGTCTTTTGAAGTGACCAGGTTACAAGCAATTGTGTCCAACCAACATCTAGAGAAATTGACCATTTTGGACCTTGGAGTGAATGCTCTTGGCCTGGTTGAAACCTCAACCTCTGATTTCTTGGCACCTTTCATCATACCAATTCAATTTTACGAGTGCCAGACAGTGTTGCAGACAGCAATGGAAACAAATGTTGTTACTCCTTCTGGGAATTCTTCAATTCCCACTATGGTTGTCACCACAGGAGAATTTTTGCCTCCTAACCCACTGTCACCAGTCTAAGACACCATGGTCTCGATCGCTTCTACATCACAGAGTGGTCCGATCCCGTCTTTGGTGGTGGCCACAACCCCTTTCACACCAAGTGCGACAGGCCCTCCATTCTCATATGGGATGCCTAGTTTGGGTACAAGTCATGTACTTTCCTACTCCACCTTATAGACTTTAGGTCTAAGGGTAGGGAGCTCTAGTGCTCCTCTGCAAGGTTACATGGAGGGCACTCCTACTCCTTTTAAGTCTTTCCCTTACGGGGGAGGTCATATCCCTCCTTCATCCCATTCACTCGGTGGCTCGCATCAGCAACCTGCTGGGCAACCTACATACCATAGTTTATTTGGAGTGGGGAGTCAAGGAATACCTTTGCATAATATTCCAGTAGGTTCGACACTATTTTATTTGACCGGAACGTTTGGTAACAATGCATTCTCATCAACCACCTTCCCGACTGGTGGCAATCCTAGTTTTGGACAATCTGTTCCTCTGCAGGGTACTATTCCTACACAGGGGGCAAACCTAGGAACTTCTTCCACATCAGGGCCTTGGAGTTCTGGGCAGTGATCCATTCCTTTGTCTAGAATGTCGATCTAGGGTAATTCTTTTCACAACCAATGGAACCCCGGAAAAACTACTATGCCTATCCCCACAGGACCAACATGCGGTAACCCTTCCCAAATTACTTCGAATGCAATGCATGCCCAACCATCTATGTCCTATTTTGGAAGTCATTCGATGATATCTCCACATATGAAAAATCCATACGCTAGCTAGGGCCATGGTTTCTACCAGAATCCGAACCAACAGCCAAAGTTTTCCTGGCAACCTGGTGCCAGTCAAACTCCAGGCCCCTTTTTCCCAGGTTATCACCAACAACCCAAACTACCCTTCTTGGTGACTTTGTAATTGCCAGATTTGACAAGGTTGTTGAATGACCCTATTTGTCACGATCCATGTTGGCCTCCTATGCTAACGAAGTTGCCTTCGGACATTCCAAAGTTCAAAGCCAAGCCTAACGAAGATCCAGGAGATCATGTGACTACCTTCCATCTTTGGTGCTCATCTAACTCGTTGAAAGTTGACTCTGTACAGTTGCGATTGTTTCAACATACTCTCATGGGGAGTGCCATGAAATAGTACATTGAGCTCGATTGCTCAAGATACTCTTCCTTCGGTGAGCTGGAAATGGCTTTCCTAAACCATTTCCAGTTACCTATGAGATACGACGCTGGAACAGAGCTGCTAGCCAATTTCGAACAAATGAAAGTGGACCATATCTCTGATCACATCCGAGAATGGAGACGTTCGAAGAGTTTAATTAAGGTGATAGTCCCACTAGCATTCCTGCTTGAGTGGTTCCTTAAGTCTTTGGTCCCGCAATTATCCAAAGACGTCGCAATGTCGGGAGTATTCTTCGAAGAAGACACCATCATGAGAGCTCAACAATTTGAGCTCATCTATTCTCAGTCCAGTTTATTATACAACATCTTTCCATATGTGCCACACTTAATACTGGATAAAACTAGACAGAGAGTTGGACCACATGTCGATGGTATTGTTGGTTCAACACAAACAAATCCTGCTGAGCAATTAATGAAGCAGTTGCAACAGTTATCTATACAACACACAACGGCCAGCCAAACTACTACTTTGGCTGCTCCCCCTACCAAATCGTCAGAGGTACACACATGGCAATCGACTAGCCCAAAGGCCACCCAGCAGCCTGAAGGAAAGAAAAAACAATGAAAGAAGGGTAAGGGGATAAAAAACCTACCGATAATGTTGGCGGGGACAACACTGAAAAATGAAAGGCGAGGTATCCATTAAACTTGTGTGCGGAAGACCACTCGACCCATCTATGTCCTCAGCTTGTAGAAGTGCAAAATTTTTTGATGCAGCAACAACAGGCTGTGTTGACCAATCCATTTCAACATGGGAAAAATCTAACCCAAGCCTTTGCAAGCATGGAAGGGGGCAGCCAAGATCCCTCTCTGCCTGCGAACAACCCTGCATCTGTGAACGTATATATGGTGAGGGGTGATGCTTTTATATCGACTAGAGTGCATGACTATAGTAAACCAAGCACTTCTGAGAAGGGTAAAGAAGCTGAACTCCCATATCTTCCTCTACAGATTGAGAAGACATTGGGTGAAAAAATGACATGCATTCCCAAAGGTGCATTTAAAAAATATTCTCATAACCCAAATGGAAGGGCCACCCATAACTACTCTATGGTGGAGGATTTATCACAAACCCCTTGTGTGATGTCTACTTTGGAGGTCCTCCAAAGATACCCTTCCCAGAGGAAATCCTTGTTAACCACTTTAGGATCTACTGAGACTTGTAATCTGGGTACAATCATACTGGATACAATCGACTTAAAACCTCGTCTACCTTATCACGTCGCGTTTTAGATAGTAGTGGCTTATCCCACGAAATCTTTTATTCATAATATCTTCCGCACGGTGGTTGATGAGGGTGCCTCGACATGCATTATGTCATTGGCATGTTGGAAGGCCATTGGCCAGCCCGTTTTGTCTCCATCACCTACTCTCCTCACTGTGTTTGATGGTTGTTCGTTTTGACCACATGGTATCATTCCTTCTTTCCCCATGCAGTTAGGAGGAAAGACCGTGTGTGTCGAAGTAGAGGTAGTCGATGCTCCCCTCGACTATAACCTCTTGTTAGGAAGGAGTTGGACTTATGCCATGCAAGAAGTGGTTGCTACATTTTTTTGGGTCTTGTTGTTTCCACACGAAGGTCGGATAGTGACCATCGATCAATTGTCCTTCTCTAGACCTAACCCTGCTTTAGGGGCATCCACGGTCCTGATGATTGATAATCCTCAACTCGGTGTCATCAATGTAGGGGTTGGTTTGTGTCCATCTTTGATGGGTACCTTTGATTACCCGCCCCCTCAAGGCGATATCAAGTTTATATCCAATCACCATAAGGTTGAGATTTTTCAAGTTTCTTCGTTCTGCACGACTTACTTCGATGATCCGTGGTCACTTCCTTCCCCATTGGCCACAATGGATGGGACAGGGAACCTAGGAATGTCCATGCCCTTGTCCATAGCTGAAGTAGTGTGCTCTTTAGTCCAACAAACTTCATCCCACACTCATCTAGCTCTTGCACAAGAGTTAGATACACTTCTAAAGCCTATTTGGGATCAGGGTTCTCTCGCTCACACTGATTCATTAGACTTATTCTTACCCTCTGATGAAGCAATAATTGAAGCAATGACTAGTCTGGATAAACCCTAGGAAGATCTTCATCACAGATCATACTTTCTCCCAGAGTTAAGTCGAATTGAAGCAGGAGAATTCACCGTGACTATGATGGGAGATCGGTCTTATCCTATTAATCTCTTAGCTACACACAAGGTTTATGCTGAGGGTAATATGGAAACTATTTCTGAAACCTTACCAATCAATATCTCCCGAAACTCTGGTGTCATGGAGAATGTCTTCGTCGGAGAAAACTACTCCCCCGAGGAGATTCAAATCTACACAGATCTTTTCAAAGAATTCTGCAACATTTTTTCCTGGTCTTATGAGGAAATGTCGGGTATCGATCCAAAAATAGTTGAACATGAAATCACAATGTATCCTGATGCCAAGCCTGTTCGGCAGAAGCTTCATCCTGATAATCCTAAGAAAGCAGCCGCCATTAAGGTTGAGGTTGAGAAATTGTTAAAAGTCGTGTTTATCTATCCAATCCATTTGACCCAATGGGTGTTAAACCCTGTGTCGGTCAATAAAAAACAAGGCACGATTCGTGTATGTACCGACTTCCATGATTTGAGCAAGGCATGCCCCAAATATAATTTTCCCACACCTTTCATCGACCAGATCATTGATGAATGTGCGGGTTGCGAATCCTTTTCTTTCATGGATGGTTTTTTGGGATATAATCAAATACAAATCAAACCTGAAGACCAACACAAAATGGCATTCATCTTCCCATGGGGTACATTCGCATATTGTAAAATTCCTTTTGGTCTCAAAAATGTTGGAGCCACCCTTCAGCGGGCCATGTCTTTTGCTTTCCATGACCTCAAGCATATAGTCGAGGCCTATCTAGATGATTTAGCATTGTGATCTCACAAGAGAAAGGATCATCCCACACACCTCCGACTTATCTTCAAACGTTGTCGCTACTTTCGGATTCGCCTGAATCCAAGCAAGTGCAGCTTCTACGTAATGTCAGGATGATTTTTAGGTTTCATAGTGTCAACAACAGGGATCATGGTCAATCCTCTTAAGGTTGAGGTAATAATTCAGTTGCCCCCCCCCACGCACAATCCTTCAACTTCAGAGTCTACAAGGCAAGGCGAACTTTTTACAACGCTTCATCGCCAACTATGTTGAGATCACCAAGGGATTTATGTGCTTACTGAAGAAAGATGTTTCTTTTTACTGGGACAATGCTACTCAACACTCTTTCGACACATTAAAAAACACCCTCACAACTACCCCTCTGCTCCGACCACCTAACTATAACAAAGATTTCTTATTATATCTAGCTACAACAGAATCAACCATTGGCATGGTTTTAGTTTAGGAAGATGACTTGTTCTCAGAATACGTGATCTATTACCTGAGCTGAGGCCTCGTAGGACCGGAACTCAATTATTCTCACATCAAAAAACTTGTATTGGCAGTAGTTCATGTTGTTCAACAGTTATGTCATTATGTTCTGTTTCGCAAGACCACTGTCATTGCTGTCGTGAATCCATTCCAACACATGTTGACACGACGGGTAATAGGTGGAAAAATCAGTAGATGGATAGTCATCCTCCAGAAGTTTGACTTAGACTTCGTTTCACCAAACTCTAAAAAGTCACTGGTCTTCACAGAACTTATTTCGGAACTTCCGGTTGAATCAGGTGAAGTTGTGCCCAAAGAATCGCCTATCCAGGGAGATATGTTATTTATCACATCTTCGGATCCATGGTACGAAGATATACTTATCTATCTCCAAACTTTGAAGTGCCCCACCTCTGCTTCTCGTGATGAGCATCGACGTATATGCCATAAGGCTAAGAATTATCTCATAATCGATGATACATTATATCGGAGAGGTGTAGACTGCATCCTACGTTGATGTCTCACTCATGAGGAAGAAATTATCATGCTTGACGATTTCCATATTGGAGCTTGTGGCGGTCATTTGTTTGGGCTGGCAACAACCCAAAAGATTCTACAAGTAGGTTACTTCTGGCCAACACTTATCAAAGATTGTATAGAATCGGTCAAGAAGTGCCATCCATGCCAAATATTCTCTCGGAAGATGAGGGCACATCCCGCTCTCATATTTCCTGTCATCACAATTGGTCCCTTCACCAAGTGGGGGATTGATTACACTACTTTCCACCCCCCTTCAGCAAGGGGGCACCGCTATATCATCGTAGTTGTAGACTACTTCACAAAGTGGGTCAAAGTTATGCCAACATTTAAAGATGATGGAGAGACTGCAGCTCTCTTTTTATTCAACCAGATCATAGAAAGGTTCGGCATCCTGAGGGAGATTGTCATTGACCATGGCAGTCACTTTCAGAACCAAATGATGACTGAGTTAACATCAAAGCTTGGGTTACATAAAGAGAATTCATCACCCTAATACCCCCAAGAAAATGGGTAGGTGGAAGTTGTAAACAAATATCTTAAGACCATTCTACAACGAACTATCAACTCAGCCAAGTCAAATTGGCATTTGATGTTATAATCAGCATTATGGGCTTACCGAACATCTGTTAAGATTGCGACCGGTTTCTCACCTTTTCAACTCATTTATGGGCTGGAGGCAGTCTTTCCCATCGAATGTCATATCCTCTCTCTAAAGTTGGCAGTACAATTATTTCCAGATACTTCTCCACTTGAAGAACAGTTATTATACCTTGAGCAGCTCAATGAGCAACGTCGTGATGCAGCCCTAGCCAATGAGGCTCACAAACATAAGGTCAAGTTTCAATATGATAGGTCCATTTGTCCTTGGATTTTCTCTGAAGGCGACCTTGTCCTGGTCTATGACCAAGATAAGGACCCCCTGGGGGAAGGAAAATTCAAACCCATGTGGTTCAGACCTTTCATCATAAAAGAGGCTTTAAAAAAGGGCGCTTATTGTCTGGTTGATTTTGAAGGGAATGCTTTGGCGGAGCCTAGAAATGGGCTCTACCTCAAGAAGTATTACTCATAGGTAGGTCACTGTGGGTAACTTTTTGTAACATATTTATAGTATTTGTACTATTACTTTTTAGTTTCTTTTAGTATTATGGATGTGTCGTTGATACTATCTTTCGTCACTGTGGCAGATGTCAAGTGATTCCGAGGTGTTCATTGGGTATGCAGACGGTGCTAGTAGGCACACTCGGAGGCTTGCCTCTGCATCTTGGGTAATTTTTACACCTCAAGGCCAGTTATTATCTTCCGAAGGGATATGCTTAGGTGACACCACAAATAATGTTGCCGAGTATAGCCAAGTTATTGAGTTGCTTCGTGACGCTTTGTCATTGGGTTTCTCTCATCTCCGGGTCTATCTCGATGCTCAACTAGTTGTGTCTTAGTTAAACAGAGTGTACCGGGTTCATGATCCAGCTTTACACTGACGATTCCTTAGGGTACATATTTTAGAATGAAACTTTGATTATATTACATATTTTCATCTTCCTAGGAGATTAAACCAAGTTACAGATACTCTAGCTAATCAAATTTTAGATTGGCATCTCACACACATATGAAGAACGTTAACATAAGCATGTAAATACGTTTTTTCACACATGATCTATAATATACAAAAGACCAAAAAACCATATATAATATCATAAAGTAACCAGAGTACATAGATGGATGCAAGCGCCTCAAAAATAGGACCGATAACGAGTCACGGGGCTTATGCCCTCAAAAAATATATACAAGTAGTGCTTGTGGCACATCAAAAATGTCTAACTAAAGTCAGGGCCTGTGGGCCCTGTTATACTGGTCCACAACATTGGCTAAACATCGAAACAACTGGACCCATGTCCGTGGTGGCCCCACTACATGAGGCTGCATAGATGGTGGCAGGTCCTCAATCTCTGCGATCAGGACCATGCGAGTGAGCACAGTAAAGTTACGCTCAACCCGTCTCAATACCCTCTCAGCCTCCCCGGCTAGAAGATATCTTGCTACTGCTGGTCCCCCTGCGGTGGAAAGTGTGGCCCCTGGCCGAGGACGATGCCTATTCCTCGCATAGTCAGTGGGTCACACTGGTCCCACATCTGCACACAATGAAACACACATCCGTCAAATACTATGGCATAACAAAAAAAGAAATGATATATATAAAAAAACAACATAAAAATTACATATACAACAAAAAAACTACAAATATGGAGACTTACCCATCTCCCCTCGCTCCTCACCAAGAGGTACTGGTATCTCCAGGTCTCTTGAAAAATCAATCCCAACATAGGGGTAGTCCTCTATAGCCAGGATCTATTGTAACAACCATGCAAAAAAGTCATCATCGAAGGACTCATTGGTCCTTCCACCACCCTGTCGTGGCATTAGTACTTCCCATCTACACATAGCAGGAAGAGAGGCCTGATGTCCTCGTACCACTACTCGAGGACTAAAACTTGAAACTCTCTCAAAAAAGAATGAACACAGAATGGTCCCGAACCCAAAGTTCCTATGTGTCCGCAAATGACAATTTGTCAATTGCCTCTTCATACACTCAAGAGAAGTGGTACTCCAGTCAAAAACTTGTACATTTAAGCACTAGACTGCACAGTTCATCTGTGTGCAGGACGCCTGATTTAGAGCCACAGAACCAATAATTCGCCCAATAAGAAATACTATCGCTTGTAGCGATAGGTTAGTGATCTTGTTTATAGGCACCTGCGTGCTCGCATGATTCGTATCAGCTGCACAGTATAGACTTATCAATTTTTCTATGTTATGCGGCCCCGCAGGAAAATTCCGGAAATTGACTGGTTCCCTTCTCCTAGAGAGGCCAGTCAAAAAGTAAATGTCCTCGATCATGGGCACCAGTGACTGCCCCTCTAACATGAATGCCTCTACATCCGGATGCTAGTAGTCAACCAAGGCATTTAGTAGCCTAGGTTGTGCCTGCATGAAAGGACATAGAAAAAACTTGAGTAACCCACACTACATCAACGTCGCCACAGCATTGGGGTCTTCCCCGACCAACTCATTCACCTCTTCATGCTCTCTTTCTCTCCAATGGACATACATCTTACAAAACAAAAAGGTTTAGGAGAGTTAAACCATTTCTTTTTGTGCCTTTTTCATTCCATGCAAGGGCGCATGCGTGTTGTAATGGTGACAATCGCTTGTACACATGTGCAGAGTTTACTCTGCCCAAATGTACATGCGGCCTATCCTAAGACAACCCGGGTGGACCTAGGGTCCACATTTTAAAGGTTGACACCCCCCTAAAAAACGAAATCCAATGCATAAATAAAGACATAAAATGAAAGATAAGGGAGTTTGTACTTACTTGGTCCAAACAGAAGTTCGTTTCATCCACTGTAGCTCCCAAAATCAACACTTTAATCAAAGGGGGTCTTTTGGCTCCAGAGTCAATTTCCAAATCAGCAATAGTGATAATGAGTTGCCAGCTTCTATTTATAGAATTTTTGGCCTCTTTTTGTCATTTTTTGGCCTCCCTTATCATTTTAGTTATACCAAAAAACATTTAGAGTGATTCAGGAGTTGCATAGAAGGGATTTGATCGGGTATTGGGACAATTTTTTTTGAGTTTTGAGTATTTTTTTACGGTCCGTGGAAAATTGTTTCGACGATCAACTGGAACATATAGGTTAGGTTTCTACCCTGATTTTTGTATCTCGCTGTCTTTTTCCTTTGCCATAGGATCGATCCCATCAGGTTGTGACACGGAACCATCATCTCTTCTTTAGAAGTGTCGCAACTTGGTGGTAGAGCTTACTGAAACATGGATGCCCTAGGTAGATCCTAGTTGCATTATGGTATTCATGTTATCCCTAAAACATTGTAGGCTTGGGAGTCCTTTCAGTTTTTCCTGAATACGAGTTTTGAGCCTCATTTGCATGATTTTTCTTCACTCTTGACCTCACCCTTAAGACTCCCCAAAAATAACGGGTCTTCTTTTAAGCCCTTTTCATACCCTCTAAATATGAAAAGATTGTCGAGCGATCTTATGGCCTTTCACGCTCGTTAAACTGAAATTTGAAGTCACGTCTATCTAGCGGTAGTTTACCCCTTTTTCGGTCTGGACAGTCAACTATATGAACAAAGGTATACTCTATGGAACTTCATCTCTATAGAAGAGTACTCTCAGGTATAATTTTATCCCTTTTTCAGGCCTGAGGGACTAAACTTACGAAGAAGGAACCCCCACGGAGTCCATAGTTAAGCTCTTTTCAGACTCCCTAAAATTGAAAAGATCGTTGAGTGACCTTATTCTTTTACACTCGTTAAACTGGTCCAGAAGAACATTCCTGATGGAGTCCATAGTTAATCTTTTTTCAGACTCCTTCAAAATGAAAAAATGGCCAAGTGATCTTGTCCTTGTCACACTCGTTAAAATGGTTTTGAATAGATGTGTTGTCAGTGCTAGTTTCCCCCTTTTTCGAACCGACTAGACAATCTTCGAAAAGGGTACCCCAATGGAGTCTCATTTTATGTTTTTTCAGACTCTCTAAATATGAAAAACCACCAAGCTTACCTTCTCTGGGCTAGTTAAACTTACATCGAAGGGCGTTACCATTGTGTGTTTTGTTAACCACATTTGCATACCTTATATTCCAACCTTGTAATAGTTTTCTTCTACATCTTAACACCCTTGGCCCCTGAAGGATTTTTCCCGAGTATCATTATACTAGAACATCAGTCTTTTCCTTATGACTTGAACTTGTATGTTTTCAACACTCGTTCCTCCAT
>JASDQU010368109.1:0-11553 GCA_032191745.1 Picea mariana
TTTGGGGAATTTGGTGCATAACAAAAATGATAAGATAAAACTATAGTATGTTGTCACTGTAAAAATACCAAGTGCCATCTAGAGTAGTTGAAGAGTTTGGAATCTAGAAGGCCAAGAAATACAAATTAAACTAATAAACAAAATCATAGCCTTCATGCAAAGGATTCTCTTTTTGGCATTGTAATATGGCTTCTTATGTTAATGAATACATTGTTATTAGCTAGGGTGTTTATGCTATTGTAGAATTGTATTTGGTATGGAGACTATTCTCCTAGTGCTTCTCTTAGTTCTTGTGGGTGTAAGCATTCAAACTCGTGGATTATTCTAGTGTTATGATGTCAACTCTCGTTTATTTTATTCTTGCTAATGCTAATATGGAACATAATCTTCTTGATAGTTTGGGACTATGATCGATTACTTGGAATCTATGATTACGTGTGTGCTTTAGTTGGTGGCCTACAGTCCCCATTATTGTATGTTCAATCATGTTTCATTTCAACTTGGTTACTAACTAGTTGTGGGAGAGGGAAGTGCTTTTAGATGGATCATTTCACTATAGGAGGGAGATAGGAGGGTTTGATTTGAGTTCATTTCTTATAACCTGATATCCCCTAGTTATCAGTTTCATTTCATTTCTATATTTTATATTTAGCAACGATTTGGCTCCTAATGTCTAGCAAGGTATGCATACCCTACCCCCCTCTAGATTTGAACTCGTGACCTCCAAGGAAGAAACACATGTTCTTAACCATTAAACCTATTCAAATTGTATACAATATATTACCTTACATATTGCATGTATGCAATAATGAAAGAGCTTACTACTTAAACTAACAACAACAAAAAAATGGTAAGCTAACCACAACACACATTAATGTTTTCATAAAATTAATTTTAAAGATATGCACCCTTTTGTTCCAATACATCTAAAAAATTATAACATTATTTTATGATATTGTTCCCTTGAAAAACAAAATCGAAATATCACCCCGACAAGAGTACATGTTTCTCACGGTATTTTTTTTCAACCAAAAAATTGCTCTTTATATTAGAAAATATAAATGGTGCACATTACATCATCTTCATAGTTCTTGTTGTCTTAGCATGCCTCCATTATCTTGGCATAGACAAAACAAACCTTACTTTGAAAATACTTCATAACATAGTCTCTATACTTGAGCTTACAATACAACAAGCACTAAAGCCTGAGAGAGGCATATAACCCAGGAGTCTCATGGAGAGAAAAGACCCATCAAAACTCCATTTTATAACTATGCTGCGAAAGTATAACAGAGAAGAAAAAAAAGATGGAAATTGTCCTAAAAACTCTCTATAGACTATAAATACCAAAAAATAGCTAAGAAGTTAATAAAGTTCTAAAAAGAGGGTGGGGCCCTCATTTCCATCTACCCACAAATTGTATTCAATCTTTCCTTCGTTCTTCGATAGTGCCTTTTAGAGAGAAAATATGCTTCCTTGTTTAGCTCCCTATAAACATGGGTGTAATGGATCTCTCTAAATGAGTTTTTGAGCTTATTGATTCTATCCATCCATCCTATCAGAGAGGAAATCTGTAGCTTACCTCTATCCTTCAACCACTCAATAATAATCTTCGAATATCCAATTACCTGGATAGCTTCAATATTCAACTGCACCACCAAGATATGAGTCTCCCACACTCCAAGAAATTTTGCTTTGGTAAAAATACCAAGGCAAAATTTCTTGGANTCTATCCTTCAACCACTCAATAATAATCTTCGAATATCCAATTACCTGGATAGCTTCAATATTCAACTGCACCACCAAGATATGAGTCTCCCACACTCCAAGAAATTTTGCCTTGGTATTTTTACCAAAGCCGCAATTGAAGGTCCACTTGTAGACTGTGTTTGTGCTAGTCTTTATCAAACCCCCTGCCCCACACCTATGATCACTTAAATGTGCAACACCATTGAACCAACTCATTATAGGAGTGATGTAACATGGGCTCTGAATTATGCGAGGGATATCCTTCTTCAAGGTAGTCCCGGTTGGAAGGTTTTCTCTAACTTTAAATACTATAGAGAGAATAGAAGGTTTACTTCCCTTGAAGATGGGTTTTTTCCGCTCCAACCAAACAAACCAACAAAGTATGGAAGGAAGTGTGATAAAAAAAGCCTCATTTTTATGCCAATTTTCAAAGCATCCACTTAAAGTACTACCTTCCCATACAGTCAAGATTTTAAGCTCCTTTTTTATCCTAATACACACCTCCCGACAGAAGTTGCAAGAAACAAATAAGTGGTACATGGATTATGCATCTTTGGAGCACAAGTGACAAATATTTGGACCTTGCCAACCCTTTCTTTGCAGAGTGTCCCAGGTTAGGATTTTGTTCTCAATGGATAACCAATTAAATAATTTAATCTTTTTTTCCATATCCCACTTCCACATATGTCTTCTCCAACCTCCATTAACATTCAACCACTTCTTCTTTGCGAGAGACAAATAAATATTTTTAACATTAAGGCTTCCAAATCTATCTCCCCCAGTCCATATGAGTGCATCTTCTTGGTTCTGTAACTGCACCACTACTCCACTAAGTTCCTTGCAATACTCATCCCATTCCACTGCCAGGTTCCCACTAAGTCCAATCTCCTCACTAGTTTTCCAGTAATCAGATAGAAATCCTAGTCTGTTTTCTCCTAAAGCCTGGTAGCGATAGACCAAATGGTTTCTTTTTAGTTAATTTAATAGTTGGCGAGATAAAAAGGAGGAACTCCCCAAGCCCAGAATGTTATCCAACCCAAGTAACATTGAGTGACCCGACCCCAGCCTCCAACTCAACCAATGGGTAATCAAATCCAATGAATTCAGAAGGTTCTTCCAAATCTGAGAGGCAGACGAAGTTGTAGCTGGATTCCACCTAAACCAGGTGACTACAGAGCTGTGAGGAATGTACTTATCTTTAATCACCTTATTACACAATCCTTCCTTCATCGAGACTCGCCACAAGGAGTTTGCAGCCAAGGCATTATTGAAAAGAAAAATATTTCTTATCCCTCAACCTCCCACAAGTTTTGGTTTTGCTATGACTTCCCAGCTACAAAGATGAAAATGTTTTTTCCCCTCATCGCCCGACCAAATAAAGCTAAACATAAGTTTCCATATTTTTTCCAGGATGGAAGCTGGTATGGCCTCTAATGCCATCCAATACATAGGTTCACCTTCAAGAAAAGATTTAACCAGTGTGAATCGCCCCCCCAGAGACGATCATATTTTACACCACAACCCAATCCTTTCTTCAATATTAGAGAGTATCCATCTCCAGTCCAAAATTTTATAAGCATCGGCCTTTAAGAAATAACCAAGATATCGAAAAAAAATTACAAGTTCCTCAAAGTTGTGAGGAAAAATATCCTTTAAATTCTCTAATGTCTCTTTGTGGACTCTAGCATAGTAAAAGATAGACTTTGACCAATTTATCAACAGTCCGAAGGCACTACAGAAAGTCATTAAAAAAAAATTAATCTCTAACCACTCATCAATAGAAGCTTTTGACATGATTAACACATCATCCAAAAAGAGAAAATGTAGAATCTTGACTAACCTAGAAACCTTTACCCCTGATAACTTCCCTTCATCCTTTCCCTTCTTTAACAACAAGCTAAGTCCTTCCATGATTAGAATGAATAACATAGGCGATAAAGGACACCCTTGTCTAAGTCCTCTGCCACTCTAGAACATTTGAGAAGTCTCCCCATTTATCGGGACTGCAAAGTTTGCACTGGTCACGCAACTTAAGATCCAATTTAAGAAGGGGATACTGAAGCTCGATTTAATTAGAGTCAATCGTAGAAAATCCCAGTTGATGCAATCATACACTTTCTTAAGGTCCAACTTTAAAATCAAGGATTTTGATTTTTTAACCGTAATACTATGCAAGCATTCCTGTGTTGTGCCTATTGCATCCAAGATCTGTCTACCTTTTAGAAAACCCAATTGTTCCTCCGACAGCGAGCGAGAAAGAATAGGCTTTAGCCTATTTGCAATTAACTTTGAAATCAACTTGTAACATAAATTACACAAAGCAATTGGTCTGTAATGATCCCCAAATGACAAAGGACTATTTACTTTTGGAATAAGAGTAAGAAAAGTCACGTTTATAGACTTATTCACTGAGCCACGTAATATGGAGTCCTCCACCATTTCTAATAAATCATCTCCTACTAAGTCAAAAAAGTGGATGAAAAACTCTACAGTCCACTCATCGGGCCCCAGATTCTTATCTTTGGCAAATGACTTGAGAAACTCCCAAAGTTCCAACTTCGTACACGGGCGGTCTATAAGCGTTGCATCGTCTTCCTTCACAATGCGATCATAAAGTCCAACAGTGTCAACTTGGCCATTAATAACCACATGGACAGATTCCTCATAAAAAAATTAAAAATAATTGATAGATTATTTTTTTATGGCTACCTGACCAGAATGTAGAACTCCACTCTCATCCCTAATCTCCCAAATATGACTCTTGTTCCTCCTGAAACTTGCATAACTGTGAAATAATTTTGTATTCTTATCTCCACTCTTTAACTAGACATATCCACTTATAAGTCTCCACTTCTCTTCTTCTGCTTGTAAAATTTTATCATGCTTAGCCTCCAAGAGTTTTATTTGGGTATCCCTACCATTGTTACTATTCTCATGTGTTGCAGCCAGAAATAATTCTTTCAAAAGTCCCTCTAATCGAACTAGCTTTTCTTCTTGTTTTGTTTTAAATTATTTTTCACATGCTTTAATGTGAAGCTTTAGAGACTTCAATTTATTAACTAATCTCTGTTGTACATCCCTTTCAACTAGAAACGCAGGATCCTTCCATACTTCATTCACTAATGAAACCACCTCTTCTTCACATAACCAACTAGCATTGAACTTGAAAGGATAAGACGTTGGAAGAGTAAGACGATCTAATATTAAAAAGACAGGTGCATGGTCTGAAATGTATGGAAAATCCACCCACAATTTATATCTACTAACTCTCACAATGAGATCTTCAGCCACAAAGATGTGATCCAATCTTTTTGATATACTTGTAGTGCCCTTTCTGCCATTTCTCCACGTCGGCACCAAAACATTTGGAGCAATGTCTACCAATCCAGAACCATTAAAAAAATCCTTAAAGAAAGTTGACAGAGGATCCAAATGCACTGCTTCTTCCCACAGCTCCCTAGCATCACAGGTAAGATTCAAGTCGCCAGCCAATATAAGATTTCTACGAGCCAAAAGACCCTTGACTACCACCTTTTCCCAAAAGGATTTTCTATCCAAACAGGGCCCATACACATTTAGCAAAGTAATCGACAGTTAGCTCCAAACAAGTACTTGTTAAAAGGATACCACCACAACACAAAAAAGGACTAATGTCAAACAATTTTGGATCCCAAGTTACTAATAAACCCCCCGAAGTTCTAACTACACTTACAACACACGAGAGCTAGGAAGGACGAAAATAATTCATAAAGGCTCGAGCCTTTTTATCCTCCACCATAGTTTCTTGCAGAAAAATAATGTCCGGTGAAGTCCTCTGAAGAAGACTTCGAAGGGAGGCAGATTTCAGGATCCCCCCCACCCCTGTAATGTTTAAAGAGAGCAAGATCAAGATTTTTCTCTTGCCATGGCTTTCATGCCTCTAAGCACCCCATTTTCACAAATGACTGGTAAGTGTGTCTCAACAGATAAGAAACCCATTTCCTCTTTCTTTTTCCTCACACTTCGAGTTTTTATTGGGGAAATCTCCAATCCCAGACCCTTTGACCATGTGTAATCCTTCCCAAGAGTGTCCCCCTTGGGACTCGACTGTCTGGAACCCCCTTTTGAAACCGATCTGTGATAAACTATCCTCCCCTGGAAACTTGGTAATTGTATCGATGAGAGAGCCTCTCTGTAGGACGGGACAAGGGTCCCGAGGACTTCCCCAATGGCACTATCCCCCAACTCAGGTTCCCTATACCCTGGAATTTGACGCAGACCCCCAACCCTCAGATCGAGGTCCACAAAGGATCTTTCAATTTTGGCCCCTTAGAGTCTAACTGGCTCTTTTATCTCCTCTCGGAATTTCTTTACACACACAACAATAGTGTTTTTCCACAGGTCTTTATGAGTATTCCCGTGTGAACCAATACAAAGAACCACTCAACTCCCTTGACCACAATAAAATCATCGCGCCCTTTTTCCTTATCGGGACCTTTCCTCTTCTTTTCTTTTCGGGATTTCGGGTTTCGCGATTTCGTGAATCCTATAGTCGAATTTCTCGACCTTTCCACCTTCCGAAACCCGAAATGTCGATTTTCCTGAAATGCTTGGCCACGTCCTCCTACATAGCTATACCACGTTTCGCAACTTCATGAGTTCCGTAACAAGGAATACCAACCTCTTGTCTTCGCAACTGTTGAAATGTCGAAACCCGAAACGTTCAGTAAAAGATTGGCTTCTAGTAGAACTTTTCACCTTTTCGGGGTTTCCGACTTCGCGATTTCGCAAGCCCTGATGTAAGGCTTCCGACACTCTAACCTCCACAAACCCCGAACTCCGAAACAATATCTCCAACGGGATCAACGGCTACAAGCCTCCCTTAGATCCGACGACCCATGTGATTTCGGACTTTCGGTTACCGGGAGTCCAAGACTCTCGATCCCAGGACACTGTCCTCTCGGGGTCCCGAACCCCGAAACACCGAATTGTCGAAATGCCACTTCACACTATTTCGTGTTTCACAATTTTGGGGGTTCTCATGTGAAGAGCCCGAATTCTTGTCAACGGGAATGCCGAAATCCTAATTCTCGAAATGCTGAAATACCACTTCACAATATCTCAGATCTCGCAACTTCAAATTATAAATGCAAGGGCCCAAGCTCCTTGTCCTCAGGACTTCCGGTATTCCAAATCCTGAAATGCCGAAATCATTTTATTTTCCCCGGGATTTCGCGAACCGGAAGTTCAAAATTCTTGATTCCAAATCACTGTCTCCTCGAGATCCCGAATCCCAAAATGCCGAAATGTTGAAACGCTCCTCCAAAGGTATTTTGCGTTTATTTAGAAGCTTCTAATGTGGAGCACTCTACTCCTTGTCAACAGGAATGTCGAAATGTCGATTCCCAAAATTCTGAAATTCGTCCTAGGCTATTCTTTTCGCGATTCAGGAGTTAGAGTGACCAAGGGTTTTTGATTTCACTCTGAACTCACAAATCCTGAATTCCCAAAATAATCTGACTCTCCAGTAGATCACGATCAATGGTCCACGTTGACTCCTATTACCAGAGTGATGGATTCGTCCCTCTTTATCCACCTTGTAACTTCTTTGGATCTTACGGTTCTCGTGATTTCGGGAGTTCTCCTCGGAGAATTCCGATCGCTCGATTTCTTCCTTGACAGCTCCTTCGAACTGAACCGGTGTTCTTATACTGGAACTCAAATCCTGTGAAATGACTTCGACCCCCCCCTTTGAACACTTCAAAGGCGTTAACCCTTCTGAGATTTTCTCTGACAACTTCAAGTCACCAAAGAACGCATGCACGCACTCATTGCGGCAATCCTTCAATTACTTCTGGGTATTTGAACTCTCGACTCTATGCACCTTCTACAACAGCAGTCTTCCTCTCTTCCACCTTAGTTAATAACTCCTAAGGATCAGCTATCCTGCGCACGCCTTGCACGGCTTCTGTGCTTGTCTTGCACTTCTGCTGAAATGAGAACAATGGTATCCCTCCTGAGCTTTCAAAGATAAACTCTGAGCCTTCGTCAACACACTCCTTGCGGATGTTTCACTACACTCCTTGCAGGAACTTCTCACTCAGGATGAGAAACAATTGAAACTCATTTCCTCTCTCTCTCAGACTTCAAACATCCAACTTGAAAACATACATTCACATACATCATAATAAAAAATGTGTGACAGAGAGAGTAAGAAACTATCAACAGACCATTCAACATATGTACACAGAAAACATCATAACACCATGAGTCTGAATCAAAGCTTCATATATTAATTCAAGATTCTGTACATTGGTTCTTCTCTACAACTCTTTGCTACAACTCTCTTCTTCTCTATGCTAATGTGCTTAATTGATCTAATTCTAATTGATTCAATGATACAAAGATGAGGGTGTCTATAGTCGTTTTCCCTCCTGTTCCTAAAACTGTCTAATCTAGAATTTAAATCTACCTACTTTCATTAATTGGGCATAAATGTCTCTACATTCTACAGATGAGAGTGAATCGCTCATGATCTGTTTACAATACGCAAGTACGCTTTCTTTTAACCATTACATTAATGCTTCAAAAACATTTCCAAAACATGTAAAATGTATGTTGCACTTTCCAGCTGTCTTCTGCCTTCATGCTCGCTTGGCTGGCTGCTTGCGATGCTCTTGCATCATACTCTCTCGCTTGAAAATTTTCATGAACTCCTGTTCATGAGCTCTTGCACGGTCTTTCCATGCTTTTGAATTTCTACTTCATCCTCCCAACGAGCATCTTTAACTGGATGTCCCTTCCATTTGACCAAGTATTCAAAATACTCTTTCCTCTTGGTCTTCCTACTGACCCTCTTATCAATTATACTTTCCATCTGTGGCTTTGCAGCTGCAGGCATTTGTTTGGTCCACTAAACTTCTGTCTGTTCATTCTCTGCCCCTGATTCTTCAGCTCTGTAAGGGTACAAATATGAGATGTTGAATATTGGTGAAATTTCGATCCCATCAGGTAATTCAATCTCATATGCATTTGCCCCAAATTTCTTTACGATCTTGCATGGTCGAATCTTTTTCATTTTCAGTTTGTTAAATGTTCCCCTTGGGAACCTTTCTTTCCTCAGATGTGCAAGAATCAGATCACCAACTTCAAATTGAAGTTCTCGCCTATGTTGATCTTCTCTGTGCTTGTACTCTTGACTCGAATTCTGCAATCGTTCCTTAACTCGACTATGAAGCACCTTCATTGCTTCTGCAAAATCCTCTGCACTAGCACTTCTGAATTCAGTTTGTTCCATATCTTTTAATTTAGAAACTCCCCTTGGCTGCATTCCATATACAATTTGGAATGGACTCTGCCCTGTGCTTCTATTGATCGAATCATTATAAGCAAATTCCTCCTGTGGCAGAATGTGATCCCACTGACCGTGGTGTTCAGTCACTAGGCTCCTCAGCAAATCTCTCAAGCTTCTGTTTACAACTTCTGTCTGCCCATCCGTCTGAGGATGATATGCTGAGATAAATGACAATCTTGTCCCCAGCTTCTTCCATAAATTTCTCCAGAAATGTCCAATGAACTTGGTATCTCGATCTGAAACTATACTTCTTGGCAAGCCGTGAAGTCTGACGACTTCTTTGAAAAACAGGTTCACAATATGAGTTGCATCGCTGGTTTTCTGGCATGGTATAAAATGTGCCATCTTTGAAAGTCTGTCTACCACCACAAAGATTGAATCAAATCCTCTTTGTGTTCTCGGCAACCCCAATATAAAATGCATGCCCACTGCATCCCACAGCCTCTCTGGTATAGGTAATGGTTGGTATAACCTTGTGTTTTGCCTTTTTCCTTTTGTGTGCTGACAAATTCTACATATGTCCACAAATCTTTTGGCATTTGTCCTCATCCCTGGCCAAAAATATGAGCCATTTAATTTCGAGAATGTTTTGTCATGACCGAAATGTCCAGCCAATCCTCCACTATGTTTTTCTTTCAGCAGGTTCTCCCTCATGGAGCATTTTGGAATACATAACTGATTGCCCCTGAATAATAATCCATCTTGGATCATATATTTGGTCCATTGGCTTCTGTCCCTGAGAATATAATTCTCAGATGCCTCATACGCCTCTTTAAAATCTGGATCGTCCTTGTACATTTCTTTGAGGTTATCAAAACCCAAAGTTTTGACTCTGAATTCCTACATCAGCAAACATTTCCTACTCAAAGCATCAACAACTTTGTTAGCAGTTCCAGAAATATGTTTAATTACAAAAGTAAAATTATGCATGTATTCAACCCATTTAACATGTCTTTGGTTCAACTTTTCTTGTTGAGTCACTAATTGTAAAGCATGATTATCGTTGTACAAAACAAACTCTTTAAGAACCAAATAATGCCTCCATTTCTTCAGCACTTGTATGACTGCATAAAATTCTTTATCATATGTTGAATATTTAATCTTTGCTTCATTCAGTTTTTCACTAAAGTATGTGGCCGGCCTGTCATCCTGGCTCAAGAACGCTATAATTGCAAATCCACTAGCATCGCACTTGACCTTAAATGTCTTACTGAAATCTGGCAACACCAGAATTGGTTGTTCAGTAATCCTCCTCTTCAGCAGGTTGAAACTTTTTTTTGCTTTCTCTATCTAGTGAAAAGATTTGTGTCTTTTCTTCACCGTGTCCATCATCGGTGCGCTAATCCCACTAAAATTTCAGATGAATTTCCTGTAGAAACTAGCTAATCCATGGAAGCTTCGAACCTCAAATACACTCTTCGGTGATGGCCAATTCCTAATCGCCTCTACCTTATCCGAATCCATTTTCAGCTCATCTGCAGAGATAACAAAACCCAAATAAATGAGTTTTGTCCTCATAAATGTTGATTTCTTCACATTTATCAGCAATTTCTCTTGTTGTAATCTCCTCATCACTGTAGCTAAATGCTTCAAGTGTTCTACTTCTGTTTTGTTGAAAATCAATATATCATCAAGATATACAATGACGAATTTTCCTGTGAAATCCTTCAGGACTTCATTCATCAATCTCATGAAAGTACTGGGTGCATTTGTTAAGCCAAATGGCATAACAAGCCATTCATACAGCCCCTCATTTGTCTTGAATGTTGTCTTTCATTCATCACCTTCTCTCATACGAATTTGATAATGTCCGCTTTTCAAATCAATCTTTGAAAAAAAAATTGCTCCACCCAAGCAATCCATCAAATCATCCATCCTTGGCAAAGGAAATCTATATCTGATGGTAATCTTGTTGATTGCCCTCGGGTCTGTGCACATCCTCCAACCTCCATCTTTCTTTGGGCTGAGCACTATTGGAACAGCACATGGACTCAAGCTCTCTCTAACCAATCCTTTATCCATTAAATCCTGGACCTGTCTCTTGACTTCTTCATTCTCTTGCAGCGTCAATCTGTACGCTACTTTGTTCGGTAAACTGGCTCCAGGTATAAGATCGATGTGATGACTTATACTTCTGATCGGTGGCAATGAACAAGGTAGTTCGTCCACTACTATATCAACAAACTCTTCCAGCAACTTCTAGATTTCCTCTGGAAAATCATCCACTCTTGTACTGGTTAAAACAATTATAGGCTTCCTGACCACGATGAATTGTGTATCTTCCTTCTTCTTAATCTCCTTAAGAAGTTCCTTCCCACTCATGAGAAATACAGTGTTGCTCACCTCTGGTTTCACTTCTTTATCCTTAATCGGCAACAACATGTGAGTTCTCCCATTCTTCTCCAGGGTGTATGTGTTCTTTCTCCCATCATGAATCACATCCCTGTCATATTGCCATGGTCTACCCAACA
>JASDQU010368112.1:0-11480 GCA_032191745.1 Picea mariana
AAGCATACAAATGTCATATCCCACCCAAGTCTTTCACTATAGAATAGATCCTCAAGGATTTCATCTTTGTTATGGAATAAGGGAGAATCCATTGGTTCCTCTTCAAGTTTCATCCTCTCAACATAATCAAATAATGGATCAATAACCTCAATAGCATGACAAGAGGTATCATTGATCATATCCTTTACTTCATGTGGATAAGAGAAAAACAATTGGTCACTTTCACACTCAAATTTCCTATCCAAATCTTCTTCATAAGGTTGTCCCAAGGACTCTTCTACTTCCTTCCTTCCTAAACTATTACAAGATTCATCAAGTGATCTAAAAGTTTGGTAAAAATTAAAAGTTACCAGGCTATTATATTCACAAAGAGAGGATGTAAATATTTAGTTGCTATCATCATCCATAACTTCATCTTCAATTACATTGATCTCTTCTTCTTGAATGGATTCACATAGAATTTGAACTTCTTCTACATCAATGTGTTTTTTATAGCCTTGGGTATCTTCATGGGGTAATTCTTCTTCAATGTCTTCATCAAGTGATCGAATTTCCAAATGAGGAGAGGATGTTTCATTATGAGGTTGGTCTTCAAGTGAGGTGAAACAATTCTCCTCAAGGGTCAAATACTCAATCTCATGCTTCTTGATGAACTCCAATAGGGCATTGTTCTCTTTAATCTTAAGGTTTATTTCATCCCCTAACTAATATGAATGGTTCCTTTGAAATTTATGGAATAAGATATCTATCACCATTCTCCCCTCATGAAAGAGTTCCCTTAGCTCATCTAAGCATCATGTCATTTCTTCTTGTGTGGATAGACTATTATTAGTGGATACTTCATCTATATTATTTTCATATTTGAAATCTTCATCAATAGGCAAAGTTGATGTTTCATTTACTTCAATGGTTTGAACCACTTCATCTTCCTTGTTTTCTAGTTAGTTGTTTAAATCACTTTTATAATATTCACAAGGTGGGCCCAAACATTTTAGGAAAAATTCAAAGAAACGATCCATGGAAGTTATACTTTTTGGACCCCAAAAATGTCTGTCCCAATCACATTGTTCCATCCCAAAAGAGGATACAAAAAGTCTCATCATTATATCCTCATGATTCACGTTGATCTCTGAAATGTATCTTAGGAAAATTCAATGTAAGGAATCACTAAAGAAGGATCATCATCATATCTAGGGAGGCCATCTAACCAATCCAGTGAGTAATGGTTGGGGTATCCATGAACTCAAGTAACATCAAGAGTAGAAAATTGCTCATGAAATTCCCAATGATTCATTTCAAACCAACTTCAATCACAGTGGATTCACTAGGGTGAATGATCAAATGAATGGCAACTTGATACTTGATTCACCCTACAAATACCTAATATCTAAGTTCTATAAGGGAATTGGTCTTCTTCCCTTCAATGGAGTCACTAGGTGGTTTTATTTAACTAGTATTCAAATCCTATTCACCAAAATTTCATTGAAGCCAAACTTCACATACCCAAGAAATGGAGTTTATCCCTAATAATGACGCCAAAATGTTATCACTCAAATTCTCCCTAGAAGAAAAGTCCCAACCTCTTCAAATGGAAAACCTAAGGAAATGGATAGGTAGGCCACTCACGGTCACTGCAAAGGCCCCGCCTCCACACTTCTAGGCTAGAGTCACTAACCTAAGGGTGGGAATCTCGTATGGTCAAGATACGTCCTATAATTTTAAATAAGGAAGGGTGAGGAAAGGACTAGCATTGACTTGGTCTTAACTTTTCTAGAGGTTTGATTCAATGAAACAAGAGAAGACAATACTGGATGATGTTCATTCACAGTCTATCATTGATCAACAACCCAAATTCCAAACAATGAAGTTTCTCTTATGCATCAAAATTTCATTCATTAAATGTTATTCTTCCATGGCCATTCAAGTTCTTGTAAACCAAAGATGTTCTAGGAAAGACCCAAAAAAAAAAAAAAGGCTTCTAGTCAAAAGGTGTAACTTATGCTATAGCCCTCAAATATACATGTAAGCTCTAACACCCATGGTACGAGAGGGTAATATTCTCGAATTTTTTGTTCTGTTCACTATAACAGTACAAAGACTGAATGGTTGATTTTAGGATTCCTATGGGACTTCCTATTTACTCGAATATACATGCAAGTGAAACTTCAGGTTTAGGTGTTGTCTAATGCAACACTACTTGAGTGGGTACCAACAGGGATTACAAGGAATTATAATAGGGAGAGACAAAATATCAAGGCATCCCTCTGAAATCTCATGTATCCCTACATGTATTTTTTCCCAAACCACAATTTCAAATGCTCAACAACATCTCTCTGTCATCATATATAGATGTTGGTTGCACATATCTATCCTAGATTACTAAGGGTCTTGCCAAGAATCATGACATCCACCATAACTTACATTTGAATATAAAGTGCTTAAATAAGAATAAGCATTCACACCAATCTATCTTTAGTGACCATTCAATCATATATTGTTGACCAAAAATCACAAAGCATGTATTCCCTTTTAAACCATGAAATTTTGTATCATGAACCATTAATCCAAAGTATGACTATTGCAAAGCTCAAAAAATGTTCCAAACAACTAATTACAACCATAATAAATCACAAAGCCTTCATGAATACATTAAAACCATACATCATTAATCAATAAAGTGTAATGTGCAATATCCAATGTGAATTCTATAAAGCATTATATATCAAGGTTTACCTTTTCTAAGAAAGCTTGCAATTATTAACCATTTATTAGCATTGGCAATGTGTAAGCATTCAATGGACCACTAGTGAATTCTATAAAGCATTATATATCAAGGTTTACCTTTCCTAAGAAAGCTTGCAATTATTAACCATTTATTAGAATTGGCAATGTGTAAGCATTCATTGGACCACTACCCCATTAAAATTCAATGATCCATTGAATTGCAATATAAGGAGAAAGGGTTATTATATTATTCAATTTATTCCACCCTTATAAAAATATTTCAAGTAAGAACAAATATCCCATGCAATCAATAACAACCGTTTTCAAACAATGTCAAAAAAACCCACATATAAATTATTGATTTATATCAATATATTGTTCATAAAGTTAAATCCAAACCATTTAAGGAAGCCATTGATTTATATATTCCACTTGTGAAAATGTAATGAGTTCATGAAATGATTTGAGAATTAAGAAAAAGGAAAAACAATTAACCATGAATACTTTTTTAATCCCATAATAAGAAATGTTTCTTTGGAAAAATGTAAACATGCTAAATTATTTTATCCAATGCCTTCCAAAAATAACTAAATAAAACATTTAATCTTTTCAAGCTGACATGGGGACAAGTCATATGATCCAACAATAAGTAGCAAAGGGGTTTCTAATGTATTTCATCAACCTTGAAAGAAAAATATGAAACACGGCCCAAAGACACCACTTGATAGTAAGTGATCTCTGTAAATTTGTGAGTAGAAGAGAAAATGCAAAGAAAAATACACATAGATTAAAAGTTGAGGAAAACCATATTAAATAAAATGTAATTATCTCAACTAGATTATATCATTGGTTCATTCACGATTTATGGAGTCGATCAGGAATTTAAAAATACCCAACAAACTATATGGAGTGTATGTTTCGACTGTACATTTTAATGAAATTGTCTCGATGATTTGAGCATAATTTGAAAAAAGGTACAACCGGATTTAATGAAGGGTTTTTCCCAATGGTTATTTGACACGGAAATGAAGAGAGCTCGCATAGATTACTGTTGAAGAAACACCTACAGAAATTGACATTGAGGGTCAAAATAGAAATCGATGAAAGAGAAGACAATGGTCTCATAATGGTTCAGTTTCTTATTTAGTGTAAAACTAAAGCAGCTTGTCAATACTTCGATTCGACCCTTTAAAACATTGTGATTTGCACCAAAATGTAAAATCGGCCCTAGAATCTCGGCTTTTAGATATTAAACTGGAAAATATTGTACTGATTTATGTATTGAATGATTGTGGCAAGATCGAGGGGGAATGTGATACGCTTCGGAAGCCTTGGAGATGGTTGGAAAAAAATCAAGACAAAACAAACCCTCAAAAAAATTATATAACTCTAGTCTGGTGTTATGCAAAATATCAGCCTGCAAATAGGTTGAACTCACCTTTGGACTAAGACCCCTTCTTTGGTCCAAAGAAAGAATAAAACAAATGGTTTCTACGTTCCCTTTAAATTAATTCAACCAATCAAACAAGAGAGAAGAATAATATGGTGTACCTTATTTCAATGTTTGTCCTCCCTTCTCCAATCCTTGGGCTTGATATCCAAGCTCCTTAACACAGATGAATTCCTACAAAGACCAGCAAAGAAACTCTTCTTCCTACTCTATATGATTAGATAAAGTAGATCTATCTATGAATATTGAAACAACAATAGACAAGTAGATGCATAACACATTAACTTGAAGGGAATAGGCCAGGTTTATATTATTTGGAAATCTATTGGAAAGTACTTACAAATCAAGTTTGACATTGTAGTAACTTCTCCAATCTCTCCTCATCCAACCCCTTGCATGAATATCTTACGATCAGAATGATGACACTTCAATAATTTCCTTCCCCCTTCACCATGGAAATGCCTGTAATTTATAGGATTGGGAGGCTCAACCACCATGGGATAATTAGGGAATTAGCTGAGGATATGGATCCATGAGTTGGGATTTGATCCTAAGATAGAGCCATAGGATAGGATTCACACCAAAACAACCTCATCCGTTTGGAGTTGGACCTTAGAAAAAAGTGGGATCTCCCACTTTAGCAACCACTGATGGGTCAAGAGAGAGCTTACGATAAGCAATTGGAAGTTGTGGTTGGGAAACAATTATTTCTTCCAACAATTTCGAGGCTTCATCCATATGAGGGGAAAAGTGAGTTTGAGGGATTCATTCGCATAACCTACAAGGAAATTTGACTCTACTTTTCTTCTCTCGAACCTTACTTTCAGTAGTTGACGGGTTGTCACCAGCATGACCTGTAGAGGCTGATGACACAAGTTGTTTGTAACTTGTAGACCACACGTCTAAAACCTTGGGAATACAAGGCAAATCCTTAAGAAGGTGGTCACCATTACAAATCCTACAAGGGAATTTGAGTTTTCGAGCTGTCTTGATAGGCTTGTGAACCTCATCAATATTCCCATCTAGATTGACAGTAACTAGTTGATTGCTACCAACATGTCCTGTAGTGGTTGGAATTTTGTCCCCTTGCTTATTTTTCTTCTTCTTAATCTTCCTTTTATTCTTCTTCTTATTCACATGGTTACTAGCTTYAGAGMTTTCACTAGCCAAAGGAGAAGAAAGGGAAGAGGATGCAATCGGTGAAGAAGGAGAAGAGTCAACATGAGGTACCTATTCTTGGGGTGAGGTGATTGTATTCGAAGCATTGGGATCATTCGATATTACTAGACTAGAAAAAAACCATACCGGTAAACTGATAGTGAGTTTGGGGAGACTCGATGTGAAAATATAAGGAGGTCCAATGTTTCCAAAAAAAGGAAAAAGTTTCCCCATGAGAAGGGGTTACTTCATTGGTATTTCTAGGAAATGATGCCATATACACTGATTCAACCTAAGTTCCACTAGGGAAAATAAAAATCACACACTAAAACATCTAGGAAGAAAACAGACAAACAAACCTTCCCATAATGAAACCACTATTTGGTGATGAAATCCAACATCGCGAGATCAATATAGGAAGGGGTTGAGATAGAGTGTGTGGAACAGTTATGTTTGTGACCTGCTTAATAGACTTACACCCTGGTGCAATTTCGCTCATGGCAAAGCCATGGTTTACCCTCCAAGGATCTCAGGTGAATTTGACCAACGTGTGTTCCAAGTACATCAAATACTTCCCCCTTCACTTTCACCGTTTGTATGAGCCATAAAGATTATGGCCGCTAAGGTTACCACTTACAACAAAAAAATCCTATGGAAACAATTGACAATTCGATATACACGCAATGGCAAGGTCGATACCCAAAATCCCCTTGAGATGTTCCTCTGACCGAGGTGTGATCCTCTCAAGTGATCCCCTAGTGTCTTTTGACATTGTTTGTAATATGTGCAGACCACTCCACTAATACCAACAAAGCGGGGTTAGTTACTCCATTGGTCCTAATGTGACCTTGTGATTGACTCTTGTGTGAGAAGAGCTTCCCAGGACAATGATCTGGAAAATGGATTTCTCTTCCTAACTCAGGATTCTATGTTTGTTTGATAGCTTTGGATATTTCTTCACCACCTACTCCAAATCCATACAACTAATATAATGTAGGTTTGCAGATCCCTAGAAAGAAAAATATCTAGATAGATTTTAATAAGTTCTTTAATTGTATGGTTGTTTGTTTACCCAGGGGTATGGTGGTGTAACTAATGATATTGTGACCTGACTATTAAAGCCATGCAAAACATAAATGAAATGCAAAAATTTCAATTTCGATGAATGCTATCTATGGAAAGGATAAGAGACTCTTTTCCATTCCCAAATGCATAAACCCAATGCAGTCTACCAAGTGAAAACTACAAATATGCACCACCCAAAACTAGAATGAAAAATTCCTTTTCGTTTGATCCAATGCAATGAGATATGCAAAAAACTTTAATGCTTCACTACTTTCAAATCAAATGAAAGGAATCAATGTTTGACACAAAGAGACACGAATAAAAAAAGAAAATCAAACAAAAATGCGCTCAAAATGTTGACAATTACTCAAAGAATGAAAATGTCAGAATGCTTCCAACATAAGTTCAAAAAAGAGCCCAAATGATGTAAAAGAGAAAGAAGAAAATCACTCTTGAAAATCCTAAAAAACAAGCAACAAGAATAGGTATTCGAGGTTGGGTTGTGGTAAATAAGAGAGTCTTAATCATTTAGAAAGCGAGATGTTTCAATGAAGCCAAAAATGGATCAATACCAAATAACCTTTGCAAATTCCAGTTGATGAAAACTTATAAACAATCAAGCAATCTGAAAACTTTGTGAGACAAAGGTTAGATAATTGAAAGGTACGATGAACCAAGGGATGTTGTTAACCCAAGGAGACCAAACAATTTCACAACTAGGAGAGGTTTTCAAACTCAAAGAAGGAAATGAAACAAGTGATGAATATCAATTTCTCAATCAAAACAAATTCAAAGATAGATCAGGAGACTCTGGCATAAAATCCTCTAAACAACAGACTGAGCAAAGCAAGGTAGAACCTCATGAAACCACCTAAAAGAAGAGAGTGGTGATCCTATCATCAAATATACAGAGCGTTATGGATCTCCCCGTAAGACTAAATGGGAGTGACAGTGAGGCTAGTGGCACCCTAGTAGCCACTGCAGGGGAGTGTTGGTCCTCAAAAAGCTTAAAAATGGCTTCCAAAAACTAAAACACAACATCGACTCAGTCAATGAGTCTGTAAAATTATTGATGAACTTTATGGAAGATGAGAAATCAAAAATCAAGAATCAATCAAACAAGATCTAATCATAAGAAAGGATTCAAGATGAACCAAAGGAAAGACTAGTCAAAGTTTGTCCCTAGCAGAGTTGCCATTTTTCTGTTATGAGAAATCTTACCCTACACACAAGTTAAGGTCCCATTTGGACCAAGACCCTTCTTTGGTCGAAATACATAAGTAAACAAATGGTTTCTACTTTCCTTATATATCTAGTTCATTAACCTATAGAAAGAAGGAGAAAGAAACACATGTTTCCCAAAGTTTGTCCTCATTGCTCCAGCCTTTCCCTCACTACTCTAATTCCTTCAGAGATCGAAGAGACCTGCAAGACAAAGGAAAAACTTTCTACTTCTATTATATTTCATTAGATAAAAACCATATCTATCTATACCTGATTTAACTTAAGCATAGACACTATCATGAACACAATAGAGAAATGAATAGGCCAAGTTAATAGTAAATGGAAAACCAAAAGAAGGAACTTACAAACCAAGTTGATGTTGTAGAAATCTTCTCCAAGATCACCTCATATACCCCTTGAATGAAATTCTTGAGATCAAAATGTTGATGCTCCAATTGATTATTTTCTCCCAACATCAAAGGTTTCACACCTAAAATCTCCCCCCTTTCACCTTGGAAATGCCTTTGACAACTTATAGGATTGGGAGGTGTTAGCAACGGAAGTCACCCCTGGATTGCAACAGGAGTAGAGCCCGTCACCCATCAGTTTATGTCACGATTTGTTTAATGGGGTGATCGAATGGAAGTTAACTCAGAACGATGTGGTTCTAACTCCGAAACTAGGTCAGGCATGCATGGGCAAGTGAGGTTTTAGATAAATTCAGACAGTGAGTTGTAGTAAGGGTGAGTAGGGGGAAGACTTGTATATGAGAACTGCAAGGGTCTGTCATAAACATCAGGTTTCTAACAGACTGTAGGGGAAGATGTCTAAATGTAAGATCTTCTTAAATTCAAATGCAAAACACCGGAGAATACAACAATGCAACAATAAATCCTTTATCATAACATGATTTCCATAATTCGCACGAATCAGTCGTTCACGAACTCTCTCAGCATAAGACGAATATTAGATGGAGTAAGAAAGACTATCTGTCATAAAATAAGAAATCTCACATACAGATGCATAACCAGAAAACTCGAGTTTCTGTTAAAACTTTACAATCGGGAGCTTCGCTCTACCATCGATAGATTACAAACTACAAAGACTGAGTCTATATACTTAGGAAAATTCACCTCACAGAGGCGTGCCCCATCACCCCAGGCTTGGTGTCCCTTCAGTCAAACTCATACTGATATCTTTCTTCAGGCGCCACCTTAACTGCGCATGTCTCCTGTAAGGGGAGTAGCTGAGCCATTAAGAGCCAAGTTAGCGTGCGTAGACCTCCTCTAGCTAATCGAGGACTGGGCATGGTCTCTTTTGAAAAAATGGTACACAGGACCCTCTTGAGTGGACCGCTGGACAGGCTTTCCATATCTTGTACTTAATGCATGAAGAGAGGTTTCAACCACTCTTTCTTACCTTCATTTACTTCAAGCAAAAACCAGGCTTGAGGTCTGATCAAATGGCATCCAGAGAATGCGATGAACTTTTCGGCGAGTGGACTCGACAACTCTGACCCCTTTTGCACAGCTCTTTCTATTTTTCCATGTGACGACGGGCTGTGACCCTGCTTTTATTCTCAAAGGTGCTTTCGACGTTCGTGAATAAGAAGGGGCCGATCCCTGCTTCTTAAAATCGCGATGAGCGAAACGCCGAGATGGCTTGAGTTGGCACCACGCGTCCCTCTAGATCTGACGGTTCTGAACTCTCCCAATGACGCAGTGGGCCCGGGTCCTAGACACTCTCGGAACCTCGCGCATCGGGAAATGATGGAGTTGTTCCTTGCGTTTCGAAGTTGTGATGGGCGAAAAGTCGAGGAGCCTAATCGCGCGTGCCAGGTGTCTCTTGTGGATGAACGACTGAGGCTGCTTTGCGATACTGCAGGCCCGAATCTGGGCGCTTTCGGTGCTTTCAGGGTTTGGGGTTTTGAGATGTAGAACACCATGAAACTCTCACCCCTCGAACTCCCGAATGCCGAAATGCTGACGCGACTAGATCTCATGCCACGCGTCCTCTGGATGGACGACTGCTATCCTTATCCGCACATAATATGGGTGCTATCTATTGTGCTAACCTGGGCGCAACTCTGCTAACCGTGATTTCCCGCTGACCGTTGATCTTCTCTTATGAAAGGATCTGGACCGTCGACAACATAATTTCACCCGCTTACTTGCCAGGAAACTCGAAAAACGAGATTTTCCCGTGTCGCGCTCGGGTGCTTCTTGTGCAACTTGCAGACCTGAATACTCTTGTGCCTAGGACAAGAAATGTTACTAACATTAGGCTCCATGGGGGATAGAGTCTTCCCTGTGATGCTCTAAGGACTCATTTTGCATTTCCAGTGCCTTGTTGTTGGGCTATGGAGTCATTTACTAAGCTGAAACAATAAAAGTAAAAATTGAAGAACATAAAGGAAAATATTTACAAAACATAGGAGCCACCGACGGCTCAGACAAAACATTTTTTAAGAAAATGTCCATTTACTGGGCTGCTGAAAACTTCTTCACCTTCCAAATCTTGCAACCTGTATGTGTTATTTGAGAAAACCATAGAGATTTTGAAAGGCCCAATCCACACAGGGCTTCAAATTTGTCGTGTTTGCCCTTATCTTGCTTAGGAGCATCCCATTTCAGCACCAGGTCTCCTATTTGGAACTCCTCCTTGTTGGATTTCTTATCAAAAACCTGCTTGATCCTCTGCTGATGGTCCTGAATTCTGATCATTACCTGCTCTCTGGCCTGTTGGACTTCTATCAACTGATGAATTCTTCGGATCATATCATTGGGCTCTTCTTGATAATCTTGGAAGAATTTCGCTACGGGAATGGCCAGCTGAGAAGGGAAGATAGCTTCTATTCTGTAAACTAACTAGAAAGGGGAGATGCCTATAGATCTCTTTGTGGTCACCAGATCAACCCATAGAGTGAATTTCAGCTTCAAGTTCCAAGCCCTTTTTTTGTCCTCTAGTAATCTTTTGATGATCCTTATTAGGCTTTTGTTGGAGGACTCAGCTAAACCATTGCCCTGGGGATAGTATGGGGTGGAGTGAATCAGTTTGATCCCAAATTGTTCATAGAACTTGACTAACGGCTCAGCCTTAAAAGAGGCTATGTTATCAGTAACAATCTTCCTTGGGCAGCCGAACCTTACGATGAGGTTTTCCAGGAATCCAATGATTACCTTGTGGGAAGCACTCCTGGTGGGGATAGATTCAATCCACTTATTAAAGAAGTCCGTGGCAATCATGATCCATCTGTGCTGCCCGCTGGAAGCAGGGTGGATTTCTCCAATAAAATCTAGGCCCCATTGCTAGAAAGGTCCCGAAACAACTACAGGCTGTAAAGGCAGAGACTTGAGCTATTGTTTTCTTGAAAATCTTTGGCATGAGATACAGGCTCTAACTTCTTTATGGACATCAGCGAACAAGGTGGGCCAGTAGTACCCAGCCATGATAATTTTGTGGGTTGTGGTCTTCCAGGAATGATGCCCTCCACATAGGCCATTGTGAAATTCAACCATGATCCTGTCGGCCTCTTGTGGATCCATGCATTTTAAAAGCACTCCAAGGGGGTCTTTCCAGTATAAGATTTGATCAATAAGGTAGTACCTGACTGCCTTGAGCTTCAGAGCTCTTGCTTTGTTTCTTTGCAGGCCATCTGGGGGCCGTAACTCCTGTAGAAAATATATGACATCCTTATACCAAGGACATTGAGCCAATGGGGGCTCTCTTTGAGTGTTATCCACATTTTTGGTTATCCAGATGATGACATGATAATGACATGGTGATAGAAGATCTAGCTCTTCTTTAAGATCATTTTCATGAAGAAAGTTACACTTGTCAGTTTCTCAAAATCACTCTT
>JASDQU010368117.1:0-11430 GCA_032191745.1 Picea mariana
CATCATCATCATTATTATAAATGTTAAAACAAATCAATTATTTTTTTATTATTTTTTCTTATAAATTATCATTATTCATATTAATATTTTTTACTAATTTAAATTTATAATTAAAATTAGTATATATATATTAAACTTAAAGAACCTAATGAGTATTTTATAAATAAATTTTATGAAAGAATATGAATTTAAATATTTTATATATCTCATTAAAACACAACTTTATTGTACAATTTACAATTAAATTTAAATATTTTGTATATTTTATTAAAATGCCAATTTTATTGTGAAATTTGTAATTTTAAGGGAATTTTTTAAGAAACAAAGTAGGTAGACATAACCCAAGAATTTAGTAGAAAAGGCTCAAGGTATTTTCAACAATATATTCATTCCCTAATATCAATTTATAATTTATGGACTTAATCATCTTATAAACTAAAGAGTGTCAATACTGACACCTAGTCAAGGATAAGAATGTGTTGACGGGCGTAAGTGACACACTGTCAACTGGAAGGTTAGATCCGGTCTGGGGTTGTCTAATTAACCCAAGCCGTTTGGTATGATCTAACCTGATGGGTTTAATGGCTCTGTTAGCCAACTAGGGTCCAAAAAACTATGAAAGGAAATAAACTAATCTAAAGCTACAATATTAACAATTAAGATTTTAATCACAAATGCACAACAAGAATGTTTATTTACAATGATGATATACAATTTGCAAAGCTTAAACAAATATTTGTGAAATTGGTTGTTTGAGGTGATGTTTCTTAACCGACTAAGTGAAAGAAAAACCTATTGTAATGATCAAAACTATCAAACTATTGAATAGTGAATGAATATAATCGTAATGATTTGATGAAAAACAGACAAAGCTAATTAACGTTCATATAATGCAATTAGTATTCATCCATAAATGATTTAAATAAAAATAAAAAACACAGACTAACCTCTAGTTGATCAACAAAAATGAGTTTGTCTTTCTATGTTGTTCGAGCTCCTACTTGTCTTGCATTAAAGGGAAACCTATGACAAAACAATCCTAGTACTTCCAGAATAAATTCAAATAGGTGTTTGATGTTTTTGGAGTGAATTTATAACAGCAGAAAGACACATAAATATTTTTTTTGTGATCTTAAGATAATCAACAGCTGAAGACGAAAGAAATCTCAATCCCAAGTATTGATATTATCAACCATTCAATTTTAAAAGTAAACTTAGAAATGATAAATAATTGATTAATCACGAATACAAAATGAACCAAAATATCATGGATAGCATTCAAATAATCATCGATATGAAATATCATGTGAAGACAAGGCTAAAGATAAATCAACATAAATGATAACTCATAACATAGAAATAACAGGAGAATGCAATGGAATAAGCATTGCACAATTCACACAGGTCTAAAGCCAACAGTGAATTGCTTTCCCATATCAATTCCCCAAAAATTACATGTCCATGTTGTAGTCCCAAAAAAGTTGTCCTTAACACTAAACAACAACCACTATTTAAACTTTTCTTGGATCAATAACCTCTTGTCATATAGGATAGAGGATAATCCCTGAAAATAAGTTTTCTTTACAAAAATAGGATAACAAAGGAATACTCTTGTAGGAGTCCTTACATCAAAAAAATATTACATAAATGACATTCTTTTATCAAAATAAGCAATTATTAAGCTATTGAGCGCATTAATCCATGATTTATTCTCCTTGAAAATAGCATCATAATTTTTGTCTTCCTGAAAATGACAAAACGAAATTGAATTTTAGATAACAATACAAACTAATATTTACAAATAGACTGGCTACAAAATCTCACAATTCTATAGCTAGTCTTAAATTAAAAACACAATCAAAATAAATCTATCTATTTTATTTTTCCAACAGAATTAAATCAAAGAGAATCAAAACAATTCTTTACCATTTCAGAGATTAGACAATGAAGCATCTGATAAGTCTGAATTAATGATAGTGTTGAAATTCATTGTGTTCTTGATAATCACATTACCACCGCGTTTAAACCTTTTGTTTTCCCTATCAGCATTGGATTGAACGCATTCTTTTAATCCTTCATTTTCCTTCTCAAGCAAAGATTTTCGAGCTACCATATGGTTTAACTGTGCTTGGAGATAAGGTATATTCATGTAGTATTGCTCGACCCAATCAAGACAATTTTCACAGTGTACATGTGTTGTGGTAGGTAGAGGCTGAGTGTGTTTTGCAAAGGGCATTTTGGTCTGTTTTGCAAATTGCTTCAGATCGTGGCGTATACCAGCGAAGCCTTCTTGATTTTTTTAGGAACGAAGGTAGCTCAGAAACAAAATCATATTGTATAGCTTCAATACCGGTTTCATTCCAAAGGAACTGGTCATCTACATTCTCCTGTGCAAGAAACTTATCGATTTCATCCTCGGACAAGTGATCATCGACCTCAATCACTGGGATCGAGCTCAGATGATCTCGCTGGCGATTTCTCACACTTTTGGATATAAGTCTACCTGGTCTCTTGTTTGTGAAATTTAAATCCAAATTACTCTATTCCTTATGGTTGCGATTTTTCTTGACAATCGATTTGTTAAAAACACTCTGAGTCGGATCAACAGTAGGAACAGTATAAACCCTATCCTTTAACACATATATAACCTCCTCTAACAATTTTCTGGGAATGAAATCATATTGTGGATTTTTGCCCAAAGGGTTCCAAATAGCAATAGATTTTCATTTTGTAGTCTCATGGTCTTCTCGTGGATCAACACACAAGTTTTTTATAGCAGGGTTAGATATACAGGGGGTGGGGTTTTCATTGAGGTGGAGAGGTGATTCTACTGCATTCTCGGGTAGGGTAAATTTACTTCTTAACAAGAAATCTTCCCAAGTATCCCCAGTCTTGGATAGATGTGAAAACACAAGGATTTGAATAAGACCATGGTGAAAAAGTCTCAACAGTGGGTTAAACTTTTATCTCTGATAAAGTTTATACATTTTCTGCAGACTCACAAATAGATAGAAAGGCATATTTAACTTGAGCCCTAGAAAACTCATCAGCAAAGGATGTGATACAAGAAAACTAAGCCATATCTACCCTTACAAGTTATTAATTTCTTAAGAATTATAAGCAGGCTGTGCCATCGGGGTTTGATGAGAGTAATTGGTGTACCTTTTGGGAAACACTTCGATTTCTTAGAGACCATAAGCAAATTCTAGGGGACGCCCTCAATTTTGGCATTTTTGAACCATCGTTCTCCCTCTTGGGATAATCCTATGGATTGTTCTATGGAATCCTCGATTACTTCGAGCTGTAGATCCCCAATCTTAGCTTTGGAGCCATCAAACGACTTGGCGAAATCCTGTGCAACGGCTAGGTTATAACCCTCAAACTGCCTAATGAAAATGTCCCAACCATGTGCCACAATATCGCCTACGACATCGTCCTGAGAGAGGAGGGCTTGCAAGCCATTGGGTTCAATTCTTACCATGGGAGCCATGGGTGCTATCACATAGACACAGTAAGGGAAACATGAGGTAGGTTTCGCTTTCCAATACACAAACAGTAGGAAGAGGTCTGTAAAATCAGAAGAGGCCCGATACATAAGGACTCGGAAGGCTATCATATTTGGCAATTTGAGCTTTGAGTGGCTAAGAACCAGAGGACGCGCAAGATAGTAAACCACTATGCGCAATGAACACTAAACCCAAAACACCACCACTTACCTCTTCCAAAAATGAATGCGAGTCTGAGTTATGCAGGACAATAGGGTGATGTGGAATGTAGGTAAGTCAGTCCTGTACCAGGGTGATAAGATTGTGATACGACTGGTAAGAGCAAGATTCATATTTCGAATTTAACCCAAGGTTCTGAGCAATCAAGCATATCAAATGTAAAAATCATTTAATCAACCATAGAAAAGACTCAATTATACCTCCCAAAGTGAATAAATCAATGGTAATGGATCAACAAATAAAAATATTAGCTTACAAAATGTAAGGTTTATAAACATATAGATGCCCTTTAGGTGTAATCCCTTTAGAAAAAGAAACAAAGAAATCACAAACTGTATGATGATTACCCAAGACAAAATTTTGTTCTAATTTCATGCTTTCAGTCATGAAATTAAACAAAACAAACGATAGATTTGTTGGCACAGGGGTAGACCCAGGGTTCAATGCTATAATAGCACACCAACAAAACCCTAACTACCGGCCCTTTCTGCAACACCTGCGAAGTAGATGAAGTCTCACCTGAGGTAGAGGCAGGGGTGGTTGTAGGACTCAAGTGTCTGCAACCTTAGCTGGGACATAGATTTGTGATTGTATTAATTAATAAAGCATTTAGCACCTTCAGTTCCTTAACATGCAATCATTATCTACCTCATTGATAAAACAGAGCCTCGCAGTATCCACACTAATCTATCGTATACAAGAACTTAGCATAAGTAAATAGGTTAGATGTAACCGATCAAGCACTGAGAATACTCATGTACATTAGATCTAACATTATATACATCATTAGCACTAGGCATAAGCATATCTATCTAATCATCTCAAAGCACTAAGCAAAGAAAACATAAACACATTCAGACAAGCACCAAGCAAGATAACACAGTGTTTACATGGTTCACCCCTCTCCTGGGGCTACATCCACCAACTCTTCTTCTTTATTTACTTGATTCAATATGTTACAACATAGAGCCTCAAACCCTTACTCCACATAGGATAGAAGATCTTCACAGCTCGCTAGATCCTTCTTCCTCACGTTACAATCATGCACAAAGCATCCAAAAACCCTACTTGCACTTAGAACACATTCACATCACTTAGATCTAGCACTTAGCCTTTCATTCATCTTCCCCTTCTTCTTCCTAGCCTAGGCATCTATATATATATACAGAATAGGCCTAAACATGGGTAAACCCATGGGTCGACATCCCTTTCCCGTTACATATTCCCAAAAACCCAAAAAGAGGCCCAAAAGGGGGTCGATATCCCATGATCTTTGCTTCGTCTTGCGCTCCTCCTTCGACAGGCTGTCGAAGTCCCAAACTAGGTCAACATGACCAAGAAACTCCCAAAACTTGGTCAAGGTCCAACAGGCCCCCAACACTCACCTGTGACTCATCCCGAGTCACTCTGGTCTGACCAACTTTGCCTCGAATGCCTCGAGCTTGGCCCAATTTGCTTCGACTTACTACTTTGTTGTGGCCTCTTACTCGGTGAACTCCTAGATCACTGCATCGTTCACCGGTCCTTCTAATCGTTGTTCTATTGTGAGGACAACCTGATCTAGCTTTGCTCCTTCACTCTCGACCTTCGTAAACAATAGACATGCCTTGTATTGGATAGGTTGAATTCATTGAGTGACTTCCATCACTTTGCTTTGAATCATATGAATATGCTACTGAGTTGTGCGTTGTTCATGAGACCTCTTCATTCTATCTACTACTGACAGGGCCTTCAATTGTGCATGTAGTGTATCTGCATGTTGTTTTTCTTCCTGGAGTTGTGACTCTAGTGCCTGTAATACTGGATTCTCTGTAAGGTTTTCATATGTTTGGGTGCTCTCGTTACTTAGCTTCTTACACTCCAAGGTAAGAGCTTTTAATCTGCCCACTGCGCTGTGAGCAGTTTCTTCTCGTTGGTCTCTTATCTCCTGAGGGGTTTCAGGTACAACATGGAGCTCTAGATCTGTGATGTGCTACTGGAGCTTATGGATTACCTCTTCAAGTTGTGCTACCTGTTGTGGAACTCGTTCTTCAGTCTGTACTTAGACGATTGTCACAGAGCGAAGTGCTCTATTGACCCTTTCCTTAACTTCAAGTTGTTCGGCAAGTAATTGTTCCTTGCTTTATTGTAGCTCTGCTTTCTCTTCATCCCACTTTGCTTGGAGAGCAAGTTTTTCTCGTTCTTCATTGTTTTTCTTTTCTAGAAGATCTCCTTGTGCTTGCACCAGAGCCTAGGTGGCTTGCACTATTTCTTCTTGAGCTCGTCGAAGGTGAGCTTCGACTATATCAGAAATCCAGTGTAACTGAGTGGGCTCATCACCCAGTTCTGGTGTTCCAACTGTCAGGGGCATAATGGATACTGCGAAACTAGACTATATTTCCTGCTGCACTTCTTGAAGCTCGGCCTTGATGCAACTGAACACCTCCTCCTGCTTGGCTTCCTGCTTCTCTTCTATCTCTAGCAAAGCATCATTCAGTGTAGCGACGATGAAGTCAAAGTCTTATGAGGTGAGGGTGGTCTCGAATTTGGTTCTAGTTGCTTTCATTTTCTTCTTTGAAGAAGGTTTCAGATGGGAAACCTTCCTTTTCTTCGAGGGATCCTCCTCGTCTCTTGGCGGTGTAACCTCGACTTTCTTCTGTTTTATTTCTTTGCCATCACCTCCTTGCTCGCCTGAGATAGACATGGTCTTTACGGATGCGTTGTCTAAATCGTCGACCTCTTTAGTCTTCTTTATCTTGCTAGGTCCAGCTGTATCCAGCGCAGTTTCAGGGCTATCAACATTGGACATCTCTATGGGGTTCGTTGGAGCAAGGAGGTTCGCCGACCATTCCTTGGTAATATCCTCCAAGTCATCCTCCATTAACTTGTAGTATGTTTGTAGCTGTTGGTGATGCTCATCAGTGTGTGCTGTGATGTAGATGAAGTGGTGGTTCGCGCTGAATTTCATCAATGGCCTAAATCTGTGAAGTGTGCTCAGGGTTATGCAAGGCATGGCCTGTATGGATACCTTCAACTGGTTATAATATGCGTGGAATATGGAATTTTATTGCCACTTCTTTTTCATGTCATTGGAATACCACAGTGTATTTAACTTCACGGCAAGTGATTCAAAGTGCCCAACCTCTGGGAAGCTTGCACCTTCCGGCATCTCCCATGTGATGAAAGCGATTAATATGAGCAACCAGCTAAAATGGAACTCATACCCTTGGTCCTACACTTCCCTGTAGTCCAGTTCTAGTTGGTTCACCAAGTATTTGGCCCAATTCATATGTAGGTCCTCTGCGCACTTCCCTGCGAGGTTAACTACAAATCCAGTTACTTGGGTCGGTTGGTTCTTGCGAACTAGCTTGCCTGCTATCAGCTGACAGGCAAGCTGTAGTGCGGTGCTCTGCATAGAGGCTACCTTGTAACCTCGTGTTCCCTTCTCTACATCTTCATACGTATCATTTATCCTCTGGGAGAGAGCGTGATCTGCGGTCTTTCCGGGGCAGAAATCCTATGGGTCGGGGCCTTGAATGCTTAGCCCTATGATCTGATTGATCAAAGTCGGATCCACTGTGATGCGGCGGTTCAACCATAAGTATCCTCCATGATAGTAGGACAGTATCAACTTGACGCGCACGTTCACTTCTTGATGCCTCCCAAAGTGGAGAATCTTCATTATGTTAAGTAGGGTTGACTACGCGAGGTTATGGGTCCATGATTGAGTGATAATCTTAGAGTTCTTTCCTTTGGTTCATGTCAGATATTTATGAGGGGTGAGAATACTGTAAACCTTGTTGTCGCCGAGGTTGAAGTCACTGAACTTCAATGCGGTGAGCATATCCTGGTCGGCACGAACTACATGCACTTCTTTCGGAAGGTATGCAGTGATCAAAGCATACTCAAATTTGTGGGGTACACTGTCATGATTGATGGCGCTGCTCAGAGGTGGTAGATAAGCAGGTAGAATGCTCAGAATCATCTTAGCATTCACGATATCGTCTCTATGATTCGTTCTTTTCTCATCAGCTGGTCGGAATGGACCGGATCGAGCAGTGGAAGGAGAGGCTTGCAGTCCTCTTATTGATGATGCTTGTACACCTATAGACAACCCTCTCTCTGACATGACTCTCTCTGTCATCAAGTCGATCAAAACTTCCTCATCAGATTTCTCTGCAGCGCTCAATGCTTCCAACATACGCACTCGGGGTAAACAATTTGCAGTGTCAGGGAACAACTTAGACACGGTAATGAGATAGAGAACGAGAGAACAATGATCACTGTATAAACTCAGCTTAGTCTGTGGGATTGAATTCTTAGTTGGAAAAAGTGTTCTCGGTGCATGGCACGACGAGATAAATAGGTAAATCAACAACGGTTGGCTTACAATGGGTGTGAGCCTCCATTAACTCTTGTTCGATTTGTTATGGCACAGTCCAATGGTCGGATGACGAACCTTTATTTCTTTTTTGTTCGTTTGGAGCAAAATTCGAACGGATATATCGGCCCCAACGTCTATATTGCTTCGTCATGGCGAAGTTCCATGTGTCATGTTCTGATATCTCGGCGAAGCTCCAATTCTGCAGTTTTTCTTTCTGCGAGGTCTCCTCTAGAACCTCCTGTAACCTTTCCATATTAGCCATTTTCTTTCTTAACTTTCTAGCCTTATTTCCAGTGAGCTTCGTCTGGGTAATTCTTTTCTCACTCTGATTCTTTTCTTCTTTGGTCTTAGTTACTTCACACTGTTGAAATTCTTTCCTAGGGTTCTTGGATAATACTTCTTCTATGTCTGGGATAGGTAATTCAATATTCTAAGGATCCTCTAGTGTTCTCTTAGCTTTGACATCCAGGATTCTAGTATTAAATATCTGCGATATGCTCTCCTGTTCTTCAATCAAGTGCGCGATCCTTCTAGTCATAAATTTTTTTAACTCTTGCTTCTTCTGTTCGAAAACTTATTCTTCTTCCTTTTGTCTGGCTTGATCTCTATCAATCCAAGGTTTTCCTATTAGCATGGTAAATGGGGCGCTATCTTCAACAAATTTAATAATGTCAAAGTTCCATTGACAGTCATAGGTGTCCGAGCGAGCCTTCCACATAGGTTTACTAGCTTTCCTTTGAATAAGCATATTCCTCCTAGTGAAGGGATCATAGCAGGCCTTCCTATAGCTTCCCAGGTTCTCTCTGGCATAATATTCATCTATGTTTCCTCATCCAAAACACAGTCAATTTTGAAGTCCCCTATTCTTGTTTCGATGCATTCCTTCTCTTTGAAGATATCTGATAAGATGACATGCCAATGGTCATTCAGGGTTTTTTTCATCTATATCAATACTTTCTCTTATTCTTTCTAGGGTTCTACCTTTTCTGGATCTTCCTTAGGGTTCTCTTGATTCAGGTTCATTCCTTCAAGCTTAGCGATCATTCTAGGGAAATCCAATACTTCATGGTCTATAGCTTTACAACAAAGACAACTGGGTCTTCCACCAGGGAATTCCTTAGCAAGATGTCTCGACCTTCTGCAACTGTAACAGAGGGTTAATCATCTCTTCCTTTTAAATGATCCCCAACTTCTTTTGTACTACGCACTAGGATCGTATGAGCTAACCTAAAACAAATTCTTTCTAGGATCTTGCATCCATTTGTTAGTCCAAACATCTTTTCTATGCATAGGTATAACATATCTTTCATGATTCTTATCAGATCTATTCATAACAAATCTTCTTTCATCTATTAGTGCCCTAGTTTTTAAGCTAGGATATAATCTATCAAACATACCTAGATTCATACTCTAGAAACAAAAATTTCCACTTATCTTACTTTTACAGAGCACGAATTGTTCAGATCTAAGACTTTTTTACTATTCTTACCCTTATCAAAGCATAGAGCTTGTATATCTTACCTCTTTTAGTCAGAATTTTCCACTTTTACCTTTCTTAGAGCACAAAGATTTCAGATCTTGCTTCTTTTCTTCAGATCCGACCTCCTTTATTCAGATCGGGCTTCTTTCCTTCAAATTCGGCCTTCTCCCTTTCGCACAAGGCTTCACAGGTCAAGTAAAATGATGTGCACTAGGGAAACAGATCTACGCACAAATATTTCACACTTTTAGATCGAATCTTTGCACAAAGTTTCTTCTTCCTTAGTTCCCAACAATCACAGTATCGATCCCGGCAACAGAACCATTTGTTGGCACAAGGGAAGACCTAGGGTTCAACACTACAACAACGCACCAACAAAACCCTAACTACCATCCCTTTCAGAAACACCTGCGAAGAAGATGAAGTCTCACCCGAGGTAGAGGCACGGGTGGTTGCAAGACTCAAGTGTCTGCAACCTTAGCTGGGACACATATATGTGATTGTATTACTTAATAAAGAATTTAACACCTTTAGTTCCTTAACATGCAATCATTATCTACTTCACTGATAAAACAAAGCCTCGCAGTATCCACACTAATCTACCGTATACAAGCACTTAGCATAAGTAAATAGGTTATATGTAACCGATCAAGCATTGAAGATATTCATGTACATTAGATCTAACATTCTATACATCATTAGCACTTATCATAAGCAGATCTATCTAATCATCTCAAAGCACTAAGCAAAAAAGACATAAACACATTCAAACAAGCACCAAGCAAGATAACACAGTGTTTACGTGGTTCACCCCTCTCCTGGGGCTACGTCCACCAACTCTTCTTATTTATTTCCTTCAGTCAATATGTTACAGCACAGAGCCTCAAACCCTTACTCCACACAAGATAGAAGATCTTCACAGCTCACTAGATCCTTCTTCCTCGTGTTACAGCACTAAGCCTTTCACAATCTGTCACAACTACTTGCACTTAGCTCTGCAAGTCTCTTACAATCATGCACAAAGAATCCAAAAATCCTACTTGCACTTAGCATACATTCACATCACTTAGATCTAGCACTTAGCCTTTCATTCATCTTCCCCTTATTCTTCCTAGACTAGGCATCTATTTATATATATAGAATAGGCCTAAACATGGGTAAACCCATGGGCTAGCATCCCTTTCCCATTACATATTCCCAAAAACCCAAAAAGAGGCCCAAAAGGGGGCCGAGATCCCGTGATCTCCGCTTCGTCTTGCGCTCCTCCTTCGGGAGGCTATCAAAGTCCCAAACTAGGTCAACATGACCAATAAACTCCCAAAACTTGGTCAAGGGCCAACAAGATTAAAAACGAAAAACTCTTCTACTCAGGTAGGCCAATGAACCTTCTCAAAGCCAAAATATAGAAAAGTTTGTAAGGAGAAGGGGGAAGCTACAGAAAAAAATTTATCCCTTGGTGATGACTTTTGTTATGATAAAATTTGACAGGAATTGTTGGCTTCCAACAATGGTGACACACTGGACGAAGAAGTTATCTCTGCATGACCAAAAATTTACATCATGAAACATATGACTCAGAAATAGAAACAATTAAAAGACAGATCAAGCATCTCGACAATAATTCAGAAAGATAAAACAGACATAGTATTGGGTAAAATTTTGTCCAGAAATTGTAATCCAATATCTCGTTTAGATCATAGGGGTAGCGATGTTTATACAGATGACTTCGATACCATTGACATGGCCACTGCTGCCAGCAGGCGTCCATAGCCTCGGCAGGGATGTCATTTAACCCACTCTAGTACTTCTATCTCGTCCAAGAGTTTTCCATTTATGATAAAAGCATCTTGATATCCTATCAA
>JASDQU010368118.1:0-11494 GCA_032191745.1 Picea mariana
ACTACCAGAATCAATTAGGACTATTGACTTTTTATTTTTGATGTATCCTTTGATATTGAGGGTTTAAGGAGTGTTAATTCTAGCCAATGCATTACACGATATCGTGGGAGTCAACTCTTCAGATGAAATTGCTTCTATGTTTTCATCTTGAGATGGTTCTTGTTCTTGTTCTTCTTCCTCTTCACAATCTATGTAGAATAATTTCTTCTCACCACACTTATGTCCCTTACTATACTTGCTATCACAATTAAAGCAGAAACCTTTTTCTTTTCTTTCCTCCAATTGTTGAGGTGTCAAGCTTTTAGGTTGAGGTGTTTTAGAAGAAGGAGAATTATTCTCTCTATAGATGTTGGGATTGGTCCTTCTAGTAGCCATAGCCATATTTTCACTTTCAACATTTCTTACCACCTTAAATGCATTCTCCAATGATTTGGGTTCCCAAAGGTGAACCTCATGTTGAATGTTATCCTTTAAATTTCCTATGAATGCATCAATCAAGTGCTCATCTAGAATATATGTTACCTTTATATTCAATCTTTGGAAGTTCTCAATGTTCTCTGTAACTGAACCCTTTTGCTTGAGATTTATCAATTGGCTAAATAAGGTATTTCTCCTTGTATCCTCATAGTGTGCTATCATTTCTTCCGTGAAAATTGTCCAAGTGATGAGTGATTTGTGAGAACAAAGCCATCGATATCATACAAATTGATTGGGTTCTAAATATAAAGAAGTAATTTATACCTTTTGTGTATGTGGAACATTATGTAGATCAAAGAATTGCTCCATTTGAAGTATCCATGTGATTGGGTCCTTGCCATCAAAATTCCTCATATCGATCTTAGGAACGTGGTTGGTCTTCAACCCAAAGTTGGAATTTCTCCATTCTTGATTCAACTTCCTTGTCTCCTCATCATGAATTTCATGGGATACATTTTCACTTTCAGGTGTCCTCTCTATTATGAAAATTTTCAATCCTTCCATGATCTCCCCTTTTAAACCCTCCATCATCTCTTGTAGTTAATGTTTTGTTACTATCTTCTTTTGTAAATCATTTGTGTCCCTACGCATTTCTTCACCTTCATCAAGAGTCCATGTAGGATTATCTGGAGGCTTATTTGGTGTAGAAGTTCCCTTTTTGGGTGGGATGTTGGCCAAGTATCACTTTTGAACCTCGATTTTGAGGTGGTTTTGCTAGACAATATTTCTTCTACTGTATCTCCAAAGTTTCAGCCCTTTTGGGTATGAAACTTTATTTTTTTGTAGTTCTCTAATATTTCTTCTCTACAATGCCACAGGTTTGATCAAAATTGGATGTGCCAAGTGGAATTTACGGTAACTTCCCCACAACTTGCTGATGTTTCACCTTTCCGGGAGATGTCACTTGTATAGCGTTCCCCACACAAAATAATTGATATAAAATTATGAAACTCATACCAGAAATACTACAAACTATCCACTATCCAATGCAACCAGTCTCACTCAATTTGGATACTCTAGGCAGAAGTTATGATTGTTTTACTTGGAACACCTTCTTGAGACTAGTCAATAGGACTAGTTAGATACCCTATCTTCCATAGGGTGTATCTACAAATGTAAGAAGACCCAGAAGATGAAATTTTTACTACAGATACCTTACTAATTTATGTGAATATCCTCCAGAGTTTAGGGTCTGAAACATTACATAAATTTTTTTATAGCAAAAATTCCGCAATGACTCAGTTCAGGATGATTCCGGAACCCTATCTTGCACAGGATGTATCTCCGAAATTATAAGGCCTCAAGAGCTAAAATTTTAACCCAATGTACCTTGATTTGTCTACTAAATATACTCCAAGCCGTTCCTTCTGAAACGTTGTAGAAAACAAGTTATAGTGAAAATTCCAAGGTGTCTCAGATGTAGCAGTGAAACCCCAAGACCTTGAGCTCTGATACCATATGTTAATAACAAAATATAAATATAGCATAGAAAATCCTCAGAATAAGTACTCAACACCTTGAAAAAGAGATAAATTCATATAATAAGCCTCTTCAAGGGGGAAACCTCCTTATTCCCACATAAATGCACAATTCCAAGATGATTCCAAATGAAAATGTCTCCTTGGTATATATAGGAGATTAGGAGTTATAATTACAGCTAATGGAATAAAGCTGACATAAATAAAATAACATTACTAACGTAATATGCCCCAATTAAGGGTAATGATCCAATATTAGGGCTTAACAATCCATGATAATTTTTTTTTCTTAATGCAACACTGAATTTAATCCATGAAGAAACAACTTTACCATGTTGAATAAGATCATGTTGTGTCCAACTATCCCACCATATCAACACTGTGCCGCTTAGGCGAAGAGTAGCCAACTTTATCTTTGAAGTGTCCTGTGTGATTTTCTGTACCTTGCAATACAATTCAATCTGTTTGACCCAATTATCCAACTTCTCCGAATTCAAATCTCCATCATAAGTAGGCAAATCAAGCTTAACATCTAGCTTTAACAAACACAAATCATGAGAATGAGAATACTTCTTGGAACACTTCTCCCTCTTATGAGAAGAATGTTTTCTTCCATTGGAAGAAGATGATGACTATGATGACAATTTGGATGAAGGATACCTTGGAGTTTCTTCACCTTCTCCTCCTCCAATTGCTTTAGTTTTTACCATTGTTTCAACTGGACCACCTTCATTTTGATGAGGCGTTGCTCTCCTTCTTTCTAGGTCTTCCTAGAATTCCTTAACCATATTTGTCATCTTAAGGAACATCCTTCGAAACTCCTTATCAGCCTCAGAAAGAACATCTTCATGCTCCATTTATTTACTTCGAGTGAAGTTCCTTGGACCAATTTCAGAGTTATAACTTGCAAGCTTTCCTTCACCTTGCTTAAACTTGGACCTTGTAAGCATTCACTTTCAAATAAACGTCAAAACCAACTCTGATACCACATGATCTGAAATATCAAACAAGTTCTGATACCAACTTAATTCTTAAATATCAACAAACTCTAATACTAATTCAACCCAAAAAATCCTTAGATTCCAATTAGTTCATATGAAGATACTAAACATTCGACCAAATTTTGAAATATAAATGAAGATCATTTGACTATTTGCAAAATATCATGCGAATGTCTTACTTATCCATAAACTGATAAATAACTTGAATTGTAAATGAGATAATACAATATAAAATAAAATAACTCAAATTACATATACTGATGACATATATCACTACATCTACTCCGAAAATACGCTACTCAAATGTAGAAACATAATGCACCGTTGAATTCCTCGTGAAAAATCGTGCAAAATTGATATAAAACACATGAAACTCTGTCAAGGTACCCCTCGACACACTTTACGGTGTAGCCTCATATGCTATGTACCCTCAACATTATTTATGAATAAAAAACAAACATAGAAATGTGTGTACAAAGCTTTGGGGTGCGTGCCATTAAATAGGCTGCCCCTCTTAACAAAATCCCAAAATTTTCGACAAGCGTTAAACATGAATTGGTTGGTTTATTAATCAAATCCGAACTTCGTGCAACCCTTTATCTATTATTAGAGTTATAGTTATAACTAACTAAGAAGGGATAGTTGGTTAGTGGAGGTTGGTTATAATAAGCAGGTTGGGGGTTCCATTCCCACCGACCATTATATTCCTGTGGCTTTTTTGAAACAAATTCCATACATTGTTATAACAATATAACATGTGGTTAATTAAACTCCCGCGCATACTTGTTGAGCCCCCTCCGCGCTATGGTGTGGTCATGTGGTATGCAATGGAATAGGGGCTAAGGGTCATATGACATTTAACAAGACCAAGGGTCGAGGGCCTCAGCCCTTTGGCCACCCATTTGACTTTTAATACAAACTTAAATATATAATATGCCAAATAGTTATCAAGTGGCAATGTGTGGTGTGTTGGTAGCATGGGATTTGTTAAGATATTTGGTGGCTATAGAGGTCATGGGGTCAAACCCTATTGACTCCATATATTTTATATAAACCCTATTGACTACATATATTTTATATAACACTAGCCATTATAGGCCAATGGGAAGCTTCCATGTGGCAACTTCTCAATGGCTAACTAATATCATGTGCAAACAGGGCATGGGGTCAAACCCTATTGACTCCATATTTTTTATATAACACTAGCCATTATAGGCCAATGGTAAGTTGCCACGTGGCAAATTCTCATTGGCTAACTAATGTCATGTGCAAACATTGATTGAACCACTTGGATGTCTAGAGGTACTTATAACACTAGCCATTATAGGCCAATGGGAAGTTGCCACGTGGCAACTTCTCATTGGCTAACTAATGTCATGTGAAAACATTGATTGAACCATTTGGATGTCTAGAGGTACTGGGAAAATCAACCTGCCAACTTTCATGCCACATCACCTTGCCTATGCCACATCACCATGCCACGTGTCAATCTCTAGTGGTGCCACATGGCACCGCTATTTTGCCTGGTTTGACCAAACTTTAACCGCTTATAACTTTTGCATACAAAATCTGTTTGACTCGTCATTTGCATCATTGGAAATCTAACGACGAGCTCTATATATTGATGTAGGTTTTGAGATGATTTGAGACAATAAAATTTTGAGCATTTATGGATCCCCTGGGATCTCTATGAGCATTTCGGATCCTCCTGGACCTCTGTGAGCATTCCTTAGATCCTTCTGGATCATATAAGGCCCAATGTTAGGTAGTACACTTCATGGCTGCAAATGAATAACATAATCATGATATCGAGTAGGTGGAATACCTTTAGGTATCTCTCCAAATACCTTGGAATGATTTCCAATAATGTTTTGGAGATCCATTAGAGAAAAGTTATAGATGTTTGAACCTTTAGTGAGCACAATTATGAGATTACACCATAGTGTCCCTTTTTGAGTAATTTTTTCATGCTATTAGAGCTTATCACTTTAGAGGGTTCCCCTTGGATAAGTTTAAGTTAAATTTTCTTTCCTTCTGAGGAAAATCTCCTGAAAAGTTCCTGAAAATTAATAGCCATTGTTCCCAATGATTGTAAACATTGAACCCCTAACACAACATCAACAACACCCATTTGTATTGTAATCATGGGACTGTCCAATAAATACTCCCCCATATTGAGCTTAATACTATGACACTTCCCTGAAAAATTTATGGTACCTCCATCTGCAATCATTACTTGAAACTACGGTTCTTGAAATACATAGCAATTGAGAAGTTTTGCTAATTTGCAATTAATGAAGTTATGGATACTACCAAAATCAATCAACATGGTTACCTTTTTCTTTTTGATATATCCTTCTATATTGAGGTTTTTTGGAGTACTAATGCTAGACAATGTGTTGAGTCTCCATTTTGACACCTCTATTACCCTATATTATCCTCTATCTGAGTCAATTTTACCTCTCACATGTGCATATGTTGTCTATTTCCTCCGCAAACATACTTTGTGACCTTGTCCATGTGCATAGAGAGGTAACCTATGTTAAAGCATGATTTGTTTTATTTTCTTGATTAAATTGGATTAAATGGTTGATTATTTATGCTCCTAACTACTTTGACTCTTAAGAAGCTTCTTCCGGTACATCCGATATTGCCTTTGTTCTGGTCCGGTACCCCTAGTCGTAACTGTGCTAGTCTGGTACTAAACCACTGCCTAGAGAATTCCGGTACCAACATTCTGGTACTATATTTGCACCTCGATTTTTGTGCATATAAAGATGAATCTAAAAATTTGGGGACATGGGTTTTGTCCAAAGAAGCGTTTTCATGTGGAAATGTATGGAATAATTCCATGATATAACACGTGTGGACCTCTAGCTCAAGGGGAACGATTCATCTTAAAATCATTGCCAATTTTCTAGAAATTCTAGGATCATGCCCAGATTTGTGTAAAATGCATTTCCTTGATTAGATAATGGTTGTACTAGACCTCCATTGATGGAAAATGGTTTTTATTTGATTATTCATGGATTGTATTGTCTAGAGCCAAATTTGTAATGTAAAAAGTATATAAATTGAGTTATGGCTCTAGGCCAAGGGGAGGAATTATTATGATGTAAGATTGGTTCTTGGAGAAAGAGGGATACACATTGTTATGCTGGGAAATGAAATATTGAACTTCTGATTCATTCAATCAATTGAAGGAATGATTTTTTTTTTTGTGCAATTCATGGGAATGAGTAAAGTGCTTTAGTCTCCAATCTCTTTAGAGGTACCTTGTTGGTTCGGCAAGGGCCCACCGCCCCAACCAAGGTAAACCTCCTTGTACATGTTTTTGTGTGATTGTGTGAGTGTGAACATTTAATAGTTGTGTGTTGTAAATGATTTTAAATTCATTTTAATTACAATACATATTTATTTGATTTTGAATCAGTAGGAGTAAATGGGTACACAGTGAACATAGTAGATACTTTCTTTTCCATTTCTGCAGATTGGTATTTAATTGACAAGAGTTTGATAGATGTGTGGAATTGTTAATTGCTATTGCTACATGAAACACGATCTGAGTTCATCTCTTCATTTCATGAGCCTATAATGAACATACTTGTTATTTGAGCAAGAACCTTTTCAATTGAGTGTTTGCTTGAGAGTTTTACTATGAGATTTATCTTCTGGTTTGAAGTTGTGTGAAGAGTGTTATCGTTGACGTGTGCCTAGATTTTCTTGCTAGTCATTGTTAAGAGTAGTAGCTACAAATAACTAAGTCAAAGTCCATCTTTCCATTTCATGAGCTTGTAAATGGACAAGTAATTATCCGAGCAAGATCTTTTGAATGCATGATTGTTAAGATTTTGTTTGCAAGTTTTGCTTTCTGAATTTTGAAATGAGTGGAGAATGTTATTTGAAAAAGTGTGAAAACAAAGCATTTTGTTATTGATTGTTTCTTATCTAATCTATACTAAATAGACACAGGAACCTATCTGTTATTGACACATATAGTGCATCAACTCTACTGATTATGAATCCCACTCAATAATTTATGTTTGGTAATATATTATGCATATAATTGCACCAACATTTTGGTGTCGTTGCCGAGGAGTTGTAAACGATAGTAGGTAGTATTTGAATCAGATTTATTTAATGGTTTTGTATTTGTTTTATGGATGACCTAAGGGCAAAGAGAAGATGGTAATACGTGAGGGAAGAGCCCACACATCCACTTTGGTGGGGTTGCTCCAAAGTTAGGTTGTCCTCTCTTCTTTTAATGCAAGTGTGTTTTTCCTTCTTTTATGAAAAATTGTGTTTTCATGATGGGCTAACTTGTGCGAACTGATAACCTAGTGACAACAGGGTCCCAGTAATGCAAGGATTTCAAGTTTGGTGTGTTTTATTTTTGCAAAAAGTTTTAATTTCTTAGTTTTAATATTCAAATCTTTGATGATGAATCATTTTTGGGGTGCTGTAAGAACCCTCGAGTACTAATTTGTGTTACGCGACAGGTATCATCAACTAGCTAGAGTAATTCAAGGATCATGAAGAGCTTGAAGAATGTTCCTCCAAGAACTTTCTCGTATTCTAGCGACAACTGGGATATCCGCCTCTCAGGAAGAGCATATCTTCAAAACAATCAAGAATCTAGTTGTCTCTCCACAGGAAGATTTAGAAGTCCCATCGGATTCCTCTTGTCAATTTGTTGAGGAGAATAAAGAATCATGGATAGAATTCAATGGAGAGAAACCGGTGAAACCTGGGATTGAGGAGTCCTTAGCATGGCTCTCAACAGATCCTGTATGTACAAAGACCAATCATCTTCAAGAGGATAATCTGCATAGCATGGTAGAGGAAGACATTCAGTGTGACCTAAACAAATAAGAGAAACAAGAATATAGTGATTCTATTGAAATATGGTTTCAATTAGTTATTAGGTCATACCACTCTTTTATTTTTCATTATTTCTTGATCTCATCATCAAATCAACTGGTCCTTCATACTCTGATATGCATTAAAATTTATCTTTTAAACTCGAGTATGGATATATTTCTAACCCTTTTATGCACATGGCTTCACTGGAAGTATTCCTATACTTGAATAACATTTTCTTTTGTTCAATTAGAGTAGGATAGGTAAATAAATAAATAAATGTTGCACGTAAGTACAATGCGGCATATCTTTCATACTTTTCATAAATGGGAATGTATGAAAGATATGGTTGGAGTAGTCTCCTCTAGTTCTAGATCTTGAGATGGTTCAAATCATTTATCTTCTTCCTCTTCACAATCTATGTAGACTAATGTATTCTCACCACATTTATGCCCCCTACTATACTTGTTGTCACAATTAAAACATAATCCCTTTTCTCTTCTTTCATCCATTTACTGAGGTGTCAACCTTTTAGGTTGAGTGACGTTAGGAGATGGAGCATGGTTCGCTATATAATTGTTAGAGAGCACTCTTCTAATATCCATATTTTTACTTTCAACCTTCCTTTCCATAGTAAAATCCCACTCTAGGGATTTAGGTTCGAAGATACACAACTCATGTTGAATGCTCTCCTTTAAAGTGCCCATAAAGAGATATAACAAATTATGCTTTGGAATGTTCTTTACCCTGAGACTTAGTTTTTGGAATTTTTGAATGTGATCTGTAACCAGACCTCTTTGTCAAAGATTTATCAATTGACTAAAAAATATATTTCTTTTAATATACCCATAACATGATATCAATTCATCCATAAAAATGGACCCATAGATAACATAATCCTTTTTTATTTCACAAATCCATTAATACCAAACAAATTGATCATTTTCTAAATATAAGGATGCAAGAGTTACCTTTTGTAAGGTTGGAACTTGGTGTAGATCAAAGAATTCCTCCATCTAGAATATCCATGTTATAGGATCTTTACAATAACACTTCTCATATCGATCTTGGGAAGTAAGTATTTCCTTGGTTCCAAGTTGAATCCTCGATGATGTGGATCTTAGAGTGATGAATAATCATGATTATGTGACTCAATCTTTATGTCTTCCACATTTTCATGATTTTCTTGTGTCTTGATATCTCCTTCAAGGAATGTTTGATCTAGGGTATGTAAGATCATGATGACATGGAATTTTGTAATTGTTCCATATGTTGCTTCATCTTATATTCCATTTGTTGTAGTTGTCTTTAGGTGTTTATCAAATCATCCTTTGTTATTGACTTATCCCTCAATTCATTAACTTGGTTCTCTAATTTGGATAGCTGGTTATGCATCTCTTCATTTTCTTCCTAAGTCATGGTTGAGCTCTTTAGAGGTTTGTTATAACCCTAATTTGCACCATACATGCTTACCTAGCATCAGGTCATCTCAGATCCCTTCTTTTCCAAAGCACTGTTGAACAACTCTTTAAAAAACCTCTTTTATAAGGGCCCACACACCCTACTCCATTACTGCATGCGTGTACACGCTAGCTGACCTAAAATAGCCTGCGTGGACTGACAAAAGAATGAAAAAAGGAAAGTTGCCGAAGGAACACACAACTTTGGGTGAGTTAACTGAAACTCCCGGCCATGCATGGCCGAGGGTTTGTACAAATACCTATCTTCTTCTAGCCTATAAAAGAAGGGCTAGGGGTCCCTTTTGGAGGAGGAGAATAAGAGTAAAGAAACTCTGGCCAATTGCATATTCCCATTGTCCCAACCCTTTAGCCATCCTTGTGCAAGAAGAGATACAAAGCAAAGAAGTTGGAGGAAATTTGAAGAGGAGCCCAGGATCAGGATTCGCAGAGTGGTGTCTGGTCTCGACATTGCAAGTTGATTCATTAAAGTTAATAATAAAGAAATGCTTTTCTCATCCCACTATATGTGTTCTTCATAGTTCAGTAGATATATGTTTGAATCTCTAACCCATTAGTCTGTAGGTAAAATGCATGTGTATTTTGTTACTTGTTTTGTATGCAGGTCAGCCTTGGGAGGAGAGCTGCCAACAAGTAGTCAAGTGTGAGGAAGGATCGACATAAACCATCCAGAACAAGGTATGTTGGTCTAACCATGTATTTGCTAAAAATAAATGGGGATTAAGTCCAGGATGAAAGTAGAAAGTAGTTTTCTTTTGGTCATATCTGCATGCATACTATAACCCTATTTGCTAGTCCGTAGGGGGATTTCCCTCACAATAGAATTGACGACCATACTGGGGAAGTCTCTAGGGTTCCTAGGAGTATTTTTGGGTAGTTTTAAAAGACTGGTTTTCTTGCCTGTTTTTTAGTTTCTGCAAAGTCTGAGCTAGCAGAGAGTCTGGTTTTCCATACCAACTGTCTATGTTATTTGCTTGACTGTGTTTTTTCGAGACCCACAGAGGTACACGCAGCCTGTATAAGGTCTTCATGTGTGTACCCACGCCCTACTCTCTTACAACCCGCGTGTAAACGCTAGCTGAAGAAGTAGCAGTAGCGTGTAGAGTCCAAATTTTTTTTGAGGCAATCATTCTCTTCCCTGTCAGAATCAGATATTCTCAGGGGTTTTCTAGAATTCTTTCTAAGTCTTGGTTGTTTGCAGTCTTATCTCAAATTTTTTTTTTTTACGAATTTTTTCCTTACATTGTTTGTTTTTTCTATTAAAGAGAGTGTCCAAGCCTTCAAGAGATCCTGGTTCTCAATATCGATGGTTTCTTCCTGGTTCAGATTGTCTGTTTTTTTTTTCCAGAGTTTTAGAGATACACACGGCATGTAGAAGGTTAGCCCGCATGTACACGCCCTCTGGCTCTATACAACTCGCGTTCACATGCTTTCTATTGGATTATCAGTAGCGTGCTTATGCAGGATAGTTTTTGTTGAGGGTAAGGCAGTCATCCTTTCCCTTGATGAGAGTTATACCTCTCAGGTTTTTGAATCTCTGTCTTAGCAGTCAGTAGCTTAGGATTAATCTTAGCCTTAGCTTTCTTTTTCTCATTTAAAAGTTGTTATTAAAAATATTTGTTTTTTAGGGTTTTTAGACAAGTGTGAGAGTAATTTTTTAAGTTGCTAATGTGTGATTTCTTGAAGTGATTCTTTGCGATCTGCGATTAGGCCAGAATTGTTTTTCTTGGTTTTTACTTGTTGGTATTTTTCCTTTTTGCTTTATCAACATTTAAATAAATTTTTTTTTTTCTTTCATTTTCTTGTTTGGTTGAAAAGTGTGATTGTGCATTAGTAGACAAGGAAAAATCTTTGTTTTCTTAAGTTCTTTATAGTTTAATTAGATCGTAAGTAGCTCGTAGTCGAGTGAAATCATTCTTTAAGTTTGTTGATTCAAAAGATCTTAGAAAAAAAAATAAATTTTGAAAAGTTGTTGAAAATTTGCATTAAGTAAAATTTTTTGTTTCCATCTTTCTGTTCATCTTTTACTTTCGTCTTTCAAAACATCATCAGTTTCATTTTCATACCCCTTGACATAATATAATCCATAAAATTAATGCTAAATCTAAAATTTATTAGAATTTTATGTTTGTAGGGTTAACCAACTAGTTCAGGATTAGGGCCTTGGATTAGGTTGGAGAGGAAACTCTTTAAGGCCATT